>JABXOJ010000061.1:0-67576 GCA_014529505.1 Cryptosporidium felis
AGTTGGAGGACTGGGGACGGGAGTTCCCCAGGGCCTCCAGCAGCAGTTCCAGCCCCACCCGGCCCAGGCAGTCCCGGTGCCTCCCCCAGTCCCCTTTGCGAATGGTACGAACGTGAATCCCGGAGCCCCATTGGCCCCGGCCGCCTCGTCATCCGTTCCTATTGGACCCCCTCCGGTCCCGGGACAGTCCGCTTTTGGCCAGAACGCCCCCCAGGTTGCCCCTCCCTCCGGAAGGCCCTCCCTCACGACGGCTCCTCATAGCGGAGCGACCCCCCCGATTCCAGGGATGCCGGTGCCGTGGCCGCTTCCGACTGCCACCCAACAGCTGAACCTCACGACCGCCACGACGGCTAGCGCGAACAGACAGATTCAGGAGGCATCGAGAATGAGCCAGCAGACCCTGGGGAAGCCGCTTCCGGGACAGCTTTTGGACATGGTAGTTAATGTGGTGAACACGAGCCTGAATAACATCTTCGCAAACGATCCGAGGAAGAAGATGGATGCTCAGAAAAGGTTTGACGAGCTTTTTGAGAAGCTCAGGGTCGGAAATGTGTCGGAGACTGTTTCCTCCAAAGTGGTTAAGCTCTGTCAAGCCCTACAGACCGGGGATGCTCTTACTGCCAACAAGATCCACGTAGACCTGAGCTCCACGGAGTGGGACAGCAACAAGAATTGGCTTATGGCCTTCAAGAGGATCATGCCAAAGTAGAGAGGGAAGAGAGAAGAGGAAGTCTCAGTAATACCGTTAATTAGGCTAAGTAGTGTAGGAGTTAGGAGAGTAAAGGTTCTAGTCGCGATTTTAAACGCCCCTGCTGCTTTTCGAGGTGAATCCGGAGTTGGCTCCCGTGAACGAGCGCTCTGCCGAAGGATGGCCTCCTGCGGGGGAAGAAGTGAGCCAACTAAGTTAGTTCCTTCCCCTTGCTCTGGAACTTGGACTGGTGGCTTTTCCAGGAAAGCTGTCTCTCTTTGGCCTTACTTTCAACCAAATCGCCTCTCTGCTGCTTCTTTATGATGGAGACCTTTCTCTTCTTCTCAAGCTTGGTAGACTCCGAGTCCTGTGGCTTTATTATCAGGCTCTCGGGAATTCTGTACCCTCCTGGAGTGGTAACGACAGGCTCCGAACCAGAAACTAATACGCTGGCTCTTCTTTTCTCTCCAGATCCCGCCCCACGACTCCCGCTGATGGCCATTCTAACCCTATCGAAGGGAACCTTCTCACGCTGATCGTATTCCAGATACCTAATGATGTACCCATCTCTCAAAAGCTCTGTAATTTCGCTGTTGTACCAGCAGCCGTCATCCTCGTACAAGGTCTGGACCTTTTCCCCGACGGATAAGCCCTTAAACAAGGGCAGAAACCTCAGATCACGGCTTTGAAAGGTGAGGCCCTTCTCCTGAGGGTTCTGGCTGAACAGAGAAACCGTGAAGATAGTGCCACCCTCCGAAGCATCCTGCTTCTTGGACTCCACTCTGCCATGTCTTTTGGCACCCTTGTAAAAAACCTCAACTACCCTTCCGACCTCCGTATCCTCCTGATGAAGGCCCACGCTCTCTTTTTCAACCCTAGAGCCCAGTAGTTCGCTCGATATTTCAATCGCCTCCAGCAAGTCCCGTCTTAACTCCGCCAAAAGGCCGTAGTTTTCGTCTTGAGGATCCATTCCCCGAAGCTCCTCCTCTACCAGCTTCAGGTGTTCCCGGTTCTGTCTCAACTGCTCACACAGTTCATTCCCCTGATGTTCTTCTTCCTCCATTGGCACCGAACAACAGAAAAAGAACTGTGAGCTTTACTTGCTTATGTATATTTGTATGCCTGGGTCTTTAAAGGGATGTCCCAAATAAGGTTCCTTTCCAAACGAACTCACGGATACTGGGCAAGAAACGGGAAGGAGTTTACTTCTTTGAAATTGAGTTTCATAGCCTAAAAAAGACCACCAGCCGAAAATATTCAGAGGACCTGTTTCCAAGCCTTAATACTCGCGGGAGCAAATGAGAGGAGAAAAGAAGCTAATCTGGGCTGCTAGCTGCCAAAAATCAATCAGAGCCCTATAAATTAACTTTTCTCCAACCCCGGGTTCCAAATATAGCCAAAATCAGAGTATCACTAAAGAAGGGATATTGAAGAATAAGCAGGCCCCTGCGTGGCTTTAGGTGCAAAAAAAAATATTCAAAAAAGAGAAAAAAGAAAAGAAACCGCCGCTCCCAGCTAAAACCTGCTTCCAAGAGAAAACAAAAGATGGACGAGATTGAAAAGTTGGAAAGGGAGCTGGAGAGAATTCAGTCAAGAGTGCCAGAAAAGAAAATTTTGAACGAGAGAACTTGCATTGAAATTCTGCAGAAGCTCATAAAGAAGAAGAACCTGAATCTAATAACTAGCCAAGATGGGGAAGTGTTTTACACTCAAAAATACGTTCTGAGTGAGATCTGCGAGCTACTAAAGCAAAAAGGAAGACTCTCCATGAGTGAAATAAGCAAAACAATGAAAATCTCGATGGAAATCGTTCTCAGGCTTTCAAAAGATTTGGAAAAGAGCAAAGAAAATTTTGTCTTTTACAAAAACGACATCCTAACCCGGGACTATATCGACAATATATTCTGGAACGTGAACCAAGAGCTGCAAGACCTCCACGTTATGAGCCTCCTGGCACTCTCCCAAAAGACAGACCTTTCCATAGAATTCATCAAAGAGGAAATGAAACAGAGAATTGGGAAGGAAGAGAGCGAAGTCAAGGGCGAAATAGTCCTGGAGTCAAATAACAACCCGTTGCTCATTTCAAACACCTACTACAAAATCATCCAGGTAGTCCTTAAGGGGGCTCTTCTAGTAACAAAGAAGCCCCTCCAAATCAACAAGATTACGGGCCTACAGCTCAGTAACGACTCCCAAATAGCAAAGAACGTGGTAAAAACCCTCATGGAGAGTAATTGGATTAAGGGGTCCATCTTCGAGAACAAACTCTTCATTCCAGAGTTTTTCGTCCAGAATGAAATCGGGAAACTACGCGATCGCTTTATAGCAAATGGATATCTGGAAGTCTCTCAGATAAAAGAAGTTCTCCAATACTCCTACAAAGCTGCTGCGGACCATAAAAACCAACAAGTCTCCGAATGGGCCAAGAACAATCTCAACTTTGGGAAAAAGGTGCTCCTCCTGAAAGACCAGTTTATCATCAAGCCCTCCATAATAGAAATAGTTAGAGATAACATCCGCGAGTCCTGCTTCTCGCCGGGGCCGGGACATCTCTACCCGGATCACCTTCTCCCACACATCCTCACGAAAGAAGCGGACGAAAACTACCATCTGCATCTCCTGGAACTGATAAATCAGCTGGAAAACAACCCTCCATGCCTCCGGGAATCCGAATGGCTTTTCGTTACTGCTACCTACAAACCAGAGTTAGTTTTTTCCATCCAAAACAGAGATTCCACGCACTTCAAAATCGATTTCAACTTTAACTCCGACCCTGAACTGGAATTCAACCAGGACCAGCTTGATGACCAGTCAAGCCAGCTTCTAACTGCCCTCAAGCAGGAATCCCACAAATTTGAAGTCTTTCCTAGTAAGGACCACCCTCCCCTCCTCATGTTCACAAATCTCAACCTAATAATCAGTACCGAGCTGTTCTCTAAATTCCAGAATTACATCATTGAAGGACTCAAGAGGGCCATCGACAAAATGATACTCCCCTACTTTCACTTGCTTCCCTCCCCTAATGCCGAACTCAAACCCCCGGCTTCCAAGCAAGACTCTTCGAACCTGAAAACCACCCTAGACTTCGTGAATGACCTTATTTATAAACGCGAGCTAAAAAGCCTCTTTCTTTCTGAGTTCAGTAAAGAGTGGAGTGACATCATCCACGACTTTCCAGAAGCCCAACCATCCCACCAGGACTCCCACGAGCCCTTGCAGCCTCATCAAGACCTTCTTTGGAGCTTTCTCGTCTATTCCACCTCCCCGTTTATTGTCCACATGTTTAACAAGCGCATGAAATATGTTTTTCACCCCTCCAACATATCCAGAACATTCCACGTCCAAGATGAGCAATAATAAATATTCCTTTTATGCACCAACTGCATGCCTCTTATTTTTTCTTAGTATGGCGGGGATGACTTTCCCGCCGCGTTCATATTTTTTTCTAGCCACACCAGAGAAAGCCAATTCTGCAAGCTTAAAGCTTGTTTTGTTCGCCTTGTTCCCTCTGCATTCCACTACCCAGCTGCCAGATTTGCTTTTTTTTGCAGGTGTTGCTGCCAGACCCTGGTTGGTTTCAGAACTTAGGAGCTGCCCTGCTACTTGACTACCACCGCTTCCACTGCTATCACAGGANNCCCCCCCCCCCCCCCCTTCTTCTTTCGGAGTGCTCGGTGGTATTCTTGTTGATCAGTCCTTCCTCAGTTCAAGCCAAGTTATGGTTCGGCAAGCCCCCAATTTACCCCCTTGCAGTAATAATATGCCTCTTCAATGAATAGGTAAGTTCCTACTGGGCCAGCAACCACGTCACTTTACGAGCTGCACGAGTACTTGAGTACATGCAAATCCACTGTTCTGTGTGCGTGTATCTGGCTTGAATTCCTCACAATAGTTACAGCCAACTAACTGACTAACTTGCTATTTCTCGCGCTTCAGAGTATTCCAATCTTTTCGAAGACGGGTTTCCAACTCCGAAGGCGGAGGCGGCGGCCAAAACTCCAGTGAACCCGGTTCTCAGTCCCAAGCCCCCAAGGTCAAAACAGATCCAAAGAGCCTTAGAAACAATAAATCCCCCACCCGTCCTCCAGTCTCCACCCAGGAAGCTGTGAACAATGAAAAGGACGAGCAATTGGCTTTTACCCAAACTCCCAACAGAAACACCGGGCTCGAAATTGCAGCCACCCTGTCTTGCGAAAATACAGACTCACCTTTATCCCCTGTTTCTTCTTATGCGGACAGCGAATTTGAAGATAACCTTGAGCCTAGTACGCCCTTAAGCGTTAGTCTTCTTGGCACAGAGGTGGACCCCAAGCCCTCTATCTCCCCCCTAACCGACTCCAATATCTCCTTTCCTCCGGCAGAATTCATCAAAGCCAAGAAATTCTCTTTTCTCCAAGCATACTACCAAATCTACGAGGTGGCCAGCCAATCCTCGGACGGAGAGCACAAAATTGCATCTAGACCTTGCCAGGAACCCCTCTATCCCACTCGCGAGTGCTCCGAGAGAGATTCTACCGAGCCAAACCTTTTGGAAGACTCCAAACTCCCTCTACCTTTGGGTATTATCGAGTCGGCCAATGGCATCCAACTCTCCGGAGATCCCTTCTCTCTCCCGCTACTCCAAAATGCAAGTTCTCTTCAAGACACCTTGTACCTTATGAAGAAAAAACTCATTGCATGCTGCATCCTTTTTAACTTCACCAACAACTCCTATTCAGTCTTCAAGGAGAAGAAAAGGGAAACTCTGCTAGAACTAGTTGAATTCATCAACAACAATGACCACGTCTTTCAGGAAGAAATAATTCCAGATGTCCTTCTAATGATTTCGAGCAATATTTTCAGACCCTTCAATCAGTGTCACGCGAATCCCAGCACTGGGAACTCCCAGAACGGCCCTGGTGGGAACCCTGGGAACAGCAATAACGGAATTGGAAGCGGAACCCAGCACTCTGGTGCTTCAAGTTCGGGCTCCTCACTGAACAGCGGTTCTATCTCGGACTCTAAGGACGAAGATCAGCTTCTGGAGCCCGGATGGCCCCACCTACTCGTCATCTATGAATTCTTCCTCCGATTCGTAATTAGCCCACAGTTTGGAGCTAAAATTGCTAAGAAGTACATAGATAACTCCTTTATCTTAAGGATCATTGACTTATTTCAGAGCAACGACCCCCGGGAGAGAGACTATCTCAAGACCATTCTCCACAGGATCTACGGGAAAATTATGCCCAGAAGGAGCTGTATCCGGAAAGCCATGAAACACATCTTTCTGAGAGTCATCATCGATGGAGAACCTTATAATGGGATTGCAGAGCTCCTTGAAATATTTGTTTCAATCGTCAACGGCTTCACCGTTCCTCTTAAAGAAGAACACAAGGTCTTCCTTGAGACTGCCCTCATCCCTCTTCACAAAGCCAAGTACATCTCTTCTTTTCATCAACAGCTCATTTATTGTTTGATCCAGTACATTGAAAAGGATACCAAGCTCTCCATTCCAATAATTGAGGGCGTTCTGAGATATTGGCCCGTCACCAATTCATCCAAACAAATACTTTTTCTGAACGAACTCGAAGAACTTCTTGAGGTTATTCCCACAAACTACATTGAGCCTATACTCATCCCCATTTTCGAGAGACTAGCTAGCTGCATCCAAAGCCCACACTTCCATGTTGCTGAGAGAGTCCTGTATCTCTGGAACAATGACATCATTGTAAATCTGATCAATGAATACAAATATGAGATATACCCTGTTCTCATCAAAGCCTTGTCTTGTAACGGTAAGAAGCTTCACTGGAACCCCACTGTTCATGGATTATCCTTTGTTGTGAACAAGGTCCTATCTGACACGGACCCCGAGTTGTTTTCCCAAATTGTTGAAAAGTTCAATGACGACAACCCCAGTATTGAACTCCAAAGGAAAAAAAGGGAAGACTACTGGAAATACATAATAGATCTTGCTGAAAGTATGGACTAGGTCTTCCTATTCCCATTACCTCGGAGATGTCTTATATAAACAAATGAATTTAACACTACCATCAATAGATTATTGTATCTACCTTGGATTACTCTAATTTCTACTTCTCAGAACTCCTAGCTACACTAAAGTAACAAAGTACGGTCATTTTCTTGTGTTATTTCTAATTCCGTAAGTGTCACCCCTCTCTTTTTATTTGCACTTAAGGAGATGAACTCTCATCGTCCTCAGTTTATGTAATATAAAAGACCTAGTTTCTTTTGACCAGTATAAGGTCCTTTAAAATTCTTATTTCTAAATCCTTTGAAACTAATTCTTCATGACCTCCCTAATTTCACCATTAATGAATTCCAGAGCTTTATTTCCCCCGTTTAGCCAATAGCTGCCATAAACTCCATGGAAACCTTATGTCAGAGAGAATTTAATAAGTGGGTGAAAAACAAGGCCATACAAGTTTTGACAAACCTTTTGGGTTTGTCTCATGCTTGATTACCAAAACTTACCTGAAAACACCTTCAAATTAGCATCCACATTCAACCTAACCAAAATCTCGTACATTAACCTTCCATCATCATATAGAATATCACTCTTCACCAGCACAATCCCTGTCTTTGGGAACCTACTTAAAACACCAGCAGGAGCCAATAAAGGCTGAGATCTCCAGTCGAAGTAACTTTCCAAGTATTTGGGCTGGTATTGCTTTTCAAACCAGAAAATAGAACCCAGATTTAAAAATCCAAGTTTGTAGTTGTTTAGCTTTGACCTCGTAATGCACTTTTGACACAACGCAGGATATATTAACCCCAAATATCTGACGTCGTCCACCCATTTACAGTGGCTCTGAAATTTTCTCAACAAAATATTACTCTTCTTTCTTCTGCTTTCACTCTTAATGCTGAGACAGGATGCTATGGAAGATGTGGCCAAATTCCCTCCAGCAGAGTCTCCCAGAATTACGAGTTTTTTTGAATTCAGCCCCAGAGACTCAGCGTGCCCATGTATCCAGGAAATAGATGCAATCACATCTTCTAAAGGAACAGGATATTTCCACTTTGGTGATTTCCTATACTCGATATAAACTACAACACTTGGGTGAGTTGCTTTTCCTAATTCTATCGCATGCCTTTTTAGGATTTGCTCATAAGTAGCCATGTTCCCAAAAACATAGCCTCCACCATGAATGTAAATCACAATTCCGGGAGTCTCCTGTTGATTTATAGGGCCCTCGCCGGAAACCACCTCTTCTCGGTGGAGAATCTTCACCCTGGACTCTCGGAAATAAAAGTCTGAACACTTTCTTTTTGCAAAGCAGTCCACTGGAGTCGTCAGCTGGCGCAACAAGGAAGGGTTTTTCTCTAATAACTCTCTGCTTGCAATGAAATTCACAACCACTTCTTCCTTGTTTACTTTTTTATCCATCTCCACGGACATCCCGTCCATCAACTCTCCCGAATTCTCGATTTCTACCCCGTGTCTCATTTCCTCCAGGGTTTCAGCAGTTGAAAATCCAAACTCGTCCAAAATGCTCCATTCTTGACTCCCTCCTGTCCCAATTGCATGCTCAACTACCAATCCCAACCCTTTTCTACCCGGAAAGCCGAATAACAGGCCTCTATATAAATTGCACTCGTTTTTCCCAAAACTTTCAATCTCTTCGTAACTGTTCAAAGAAATCACGTTCCTAAATAACGTTGTGTAGGCATAAATGGCTTTTCCTATCATTTTCTCCGTGATTGTCAAATTCTCATCAATGACTAAATAATGCAGGGCCATCCTAAAAGAAGTTGAAAGAAGAAGTGAATTCAGAAAATCAAATTTAATAATAGATTTGTCTCTTCCTCTATCTGCGAACCCAAAAAGCCAGACTTACCCAAATAGTACGACTCCCAAGAGAAAACAGCTTCTACCCGTGATCCGGGTAATAAATATTTGACTCATTTGACTATTTTTATTCAAGAACCGAAGCTCTATTTTCACAAAAAATTCAATAGAAATGTAATTTATGTAAAATACGTTTCCAGTCCCATCCTCTTACATCTTTTAAAACTCCAATTAATTTATTGGGTATTTAATTTTTTTAATACACGTGTTATGCGAAGAAGTCTACGGCATACAGCTCTCATGCAGACCGGTATTACGTGTTAAGTGGGCAGACGGAAAAAAATTTAGGTGAGCGGAGAAAGTACAAATCGGACTAGGCACTGCCGATACATAGGACAAACACTGCTCTCGAGGGGATTTTCTGTTTATACCTAAGGCAGGAGGAACTAATTCAAAAGAGTGGGCACCCAGAAAATTTATTGTAATCTGTGAGGCTTTCACGGAATTTGTCAAGGCGTAAAGACCCTAGGACTCATGAGGTACATTTCACCCATGGAATGGTTTGGTTGACAACTTCACACACAATCTTATCTCTTCTCACCAGAATGGGAAATAATCAGGTCCATATTAATAGTCTGAGATAGAGAAATAAACTCTTTAAAGGAGATAGGATTTCCCGCCAGTTCATTTTGACACTTCGTAGCTTACTTGATTTACTTACGTGGAGGGCAAAATCATTAAGGGTTTCGCTGAAAAGTCTTCCAATTCTTGAATTTAGGTCAGAGAATGACCTAATATCTTGAACCTTAACGATTTCCCTATTTGCTTTTTTTAGTGAAATTCCGGAAAAAAGTTAACTCTCGGACAAGTAGTTAGGATGCAATTACAAATAAGGTGGGAACTTCACTTTCGGTTAACCGGTTAACTTTTCCAGAACATCTTACTAGTCCTTTAATTTTAGCGTGGGAAAGATATCTATTCATGATTTGAAGTTTCTGGCCAATAAGCACAAGGATGAATGCGGAATCTTCAAGTTCAGGAAATTGTGGGTCACTTGGGTTTCTTTTGTGGGGTTTTCCATATATTCACCAGAAGTAGGTCGGAATATGAAAGGAGAAAGGAAGAAGTTATATGAGAAATCGAAAAGTTTCCGGGAGCTTGTTCTGGTAAACTCTGGAAAAACAGCCTTTTTTGCATTTAAAAGTCGTTTCAAAAGTCCGTCCACAGGTTTCTTGCTTGTAGTTTCATCCATACCCCCATCGAATCCCGTTGCCCAATTTGGACTTCAAGGGTTAATTTTTGTGTGCACTAGGTACCTTGGAGAAACATTAAGCTTCCAAGAGACCAAATATTTTCAAGCGAGTACGATCAAGAAATGGGTGCTATTATTAAGTCCGAGGCGGGCTCATTTATTGATTTATACCGAAGGCTTCGAGAAGATGATTTTAAAGGCCATCCCTTTTTCCTGGACATTCTCGATCCGCCCCTATCGATCAAATTCCAAAAGTGTCACTATCTTCCCTTCACGACAAATCCCCACTTGAAATCAATTGGTCTTAACCCGTCTGGGCAGCACCGTTCCAAATAAACATACTTATTATTAGTTGAGATATACATACATAATACAGTTGAATATCGAAGGAAAATAAAGAAGAGGAAAATACAATAGGCGAGAGTGGAAATGATACTCTGACATGAAATTACCATGTTTTTTCAACAGATAAAACAAAGTTAAGTGCTAGGAATTAGATATAGAAGGCTGCCGGAAAAGCCTCAGCAACAGGACCTTTTCTTGCTTTTGTTAGAGTTTAGGTCAACTCTGATGGGATCTACACGGACTCCCTGGGTGCCCATTGGAAGAGTGCCCTTACTTAGATCGTGCTGGTTCATAGTCAGTTGTCTCTCACTTCTCAGGGTATAGATTTCAGATAAGATGCGGTGAAAGGCTTGGTCTACATTGGAGGAGTTAAGGGCGGAGGCCTCCATGCATGCCATACCTTCCTTTTCCGAAAAGGAGCACGCTTCCTCTTGGGTAACTGTTCGGAGGTTTCTCAAGTCGGACTTATTTCCCACGAGTAAAACAACGATGTTAGGATCTGCGTGGTCTCTGAGTTCCTTGAGCCACCTTTCTACATTTTCAAATGACGACCTTTTTGAGATATCGTAGACAAGGAGAGCTCCAACTGCACCTCTATAGTATGCTGAGGTTATGGCTCTGTACCTCTCTTGTCCGGCAGTGTCCCATATTTGGGCCTTAATCACTTTCCCGTCGGTGATAATGCTCTTTGTCGCAAACTCAACGCCAATTGTGGACTTTGACTCTAGGTTGAACTCGTCTCTGGTGAATCTGAAATTCGGAAGAAATGGAAGACAAGTAGTTTGATTTCCAGAGTAAAGGAGAATTCTGTGGCATACTGCGAAACTTACCTAGAAAGCAAGTTGGACTTTCCAACTCCAGAATCGCCGATTAGAACAACTTTAGAAGGTTATGAAGAAATCCCCTGAAAATCAAAATCCAGAAACTTACTTTTATAAAGGTAATCATAGTGTTCATCCTTGGAACTCATTTTGCCAGAGTAAATAAAAACTCTAAAGAATAAAAACAAGAAAAAACAATGCTTCCCTCCCCCCTTCACAAGCTTAAGTGGTTCTAGCCAAGTTTTTGGGTAAAAGTCCCGAATCAGAAACCAAACCCAAGGCCAAACTGCCTGCTTTATAATTCTCTTCGAACTTCAGCCTACCACCAACTTCTCACTCGCACAAAATCCACTCCTTCCTGACCCGGTTACATCAAAGCCTTCAGCAAGATTTCAACCAAACCGGCCGATTCAGAGAACTTTGCTACTTCACCACCTTGGGCCAAACTTCTGCCTTTATCTGAGCAGTTCTATCTCCCCTTGAACTCTTTCCTCTATCTTCGCCTACCTTTTATTTTCTTTCCTTTCCTTTATCCAGTCCCCAAAAAGTAATTTGGGGGGAGGCCTTTGGCGCCAAGAGCTCTCATGTCTAATTTTGGGCATGCAATGGAAACTATTATAAGAGAAAATAAAAATACTGGGAAAATCGAGAGTACAAATAGATGCGGAATCAAAGAATATAAGTTAAGGGTTGAGCGTCCAGGTATAATTCGGGATGTTCCGGAATTTTTCCGGCTCCGGTAACAAACTGGACTGGAACCCCTCGAGGTTCGTTTTACTTTAGCTTGCTCACGTCGATTTTTCTAGCCACCCTGCGCTTACAGTTCCTTTCATTTCTCTCAAAAATGTTGCAAAAGTCTGCATAGCTCAGCTCTATTTCTTCTAGGGCCCTCTTGTCCACTAGATTCTCTTGTGACGAACCTACCTTTGAGTCTGGTAAGCCTACCTGCACTTCAAGCCATTCCTTCTCAATTTTCTTAAACCTCCGATCACTTCCGTACTTGCCCCAAAACAAAACGGAGTCTATCTCGCTCTGGCACAAGTTTAGGCCAAAAATTTCGCTTATTTCCGCAATTTCTTTTCTAGAAATCGTCTTGTTCTTGTCTCCTCCGGTAATCAAGGTCCAGATTTTGTCCTTCATTTCCTGTTCCTGCATTGCCAGCCTAACCAGGTCTTTCGGGAACGAGTCCTTCCCCATTTCGTTCTCACTCTGCATTTACTTCGTTGGTTGAATTCTTCCCAAGAGTTAGGGATAACATGTGAGTCTTGTTCACCTTCTTCTAGCTCAAAAAGGACTCCGTTCTGGTCCTTGCTGCCCACAAAGAGCAGTAGCCAAAATGCATATGTGAAAGAAATTAAACTGGACTTTCCTTAGTAGGTTTTACCGCCATTGCGCCAATCAAAATGAAATCTCTGGAGTCTTTTCGGATTCTCGGAAATCCACCAAACAAACTCCTCAACTACTCGGGTTTGAGAGGTTGCATCAAGCTTTCGGACGAGTTCGAGGTTTTCTTTTCTAGTCACTAAGTTCTCAAAAAATTCGGAGGCAACCGGGAAATCTAGGACCTGACTATCCCCACATTCCCTGAACCCCAAGTCCACCAATTCAACCACAAAAAGCTCCTCCGGCCTAATTATGTCGAAGCTAGAGGATGTGCTTACCGGGAACTTCCAGTTTTCCGTCTGGGTGTTTTCTTCACAGGAGGATGCGTAGGAGGTCTTTCTGTTCGTACAGTGTACATTATAGGGGCCCAGAGAAACACCTTCAGAATCTATCAGCAGGGGGGAAAACTGGGAGTGAACGAACAGATGCATTCTCTGGCATCGTTCTATAGTAATGAACATACAATCCACGTGCAGAAATGTATCTAAACAGTTATCCACCTTGATATTTGCGATTAGGTCCAGTCCAAAAATGCTGCAGTCTTTACAATCCTTCATATACAAGGAGCTAACTGGCCTGGTAATGTACAAATCGAGGCGGCTTGAATTGGCAACTATTATGTTTCTTGCCTCGCAGTGTATAACCTCCTCTCTTTCCGAAGGCTCATTTTCTCCGCTGTCTCCTAAGTTCTCTTCATCCCTGGGGTACCCTGGCGGACGAGCCACCTTATTTACCAGAAAGTAAGAGGTTCTTTCGTGAGTCTCCCGGCCTTGCACATTGCTGATAAGGTAATAATCGTCCAGAACAGTGTGATTAATGACTTTCGAAGTCCCGTTCAGCAAAATACTGAGTAGGATTTCACTGGAGTCGTCCACCATTATGTGGTAGTTAAATGCGTTAATAGTAAAATCAGTTAGTTCCATTTTTGCTTCTTTCTTGTTCTTGAGGCCTGTTATCTTTGTATCCAGGAGCTGAAAAGTAGGCCCACTATTCTCCAAGTCCGGCTCCTGTCTCTCTTCTCTGGAATCTCCTGACCGGTGCTTTTCTTCTGAAAGGAAGTCTTTTCCAACAAAGATTTTTTCAAAGAAAACCTCAAAGGCTCTCGGGACACGGGATCTGGTCTTTCCAGCCTCACCATCTTGCCTGAAGCACAAGGACAATATACGAAGCAGAATTGCAGAGTTTTTCTGGAAGAACTTGGCGAGCGCTATGTAGCTTCCCCTGGAATACATACTGGGGAGCCTCCCTAACTTTTGGTCGCTTTGGCTTGAAAATGAAAATTGGGTTAATATGAACAAAAAGAGCATTTCGCTGCATACCGAAACGTTTCGCGGAACACCCAAGGGGTCCTGAATAGTCATTTCTCCAAATGTACCTTCCTTTCTCGCATTTTGTTCCTGGTCTAGCCAGGCGCACAGAAAGTCTTCTTTCTCCGCTGCGTCAATAGGAGCACAGTCCTGCTCACCCGGACCAAAAGTCTTCAGCAAAACTGCACTGGACAGTGCTATCCAGTAGATCGTTAGGCTTTCAGAAGAAAAAAGATGCAGTCTTTCCAGCTCTGACTTTCCCAGAAGCCTTCTCTTCAGGGTCCAGAAGGCAATACTGACATTGCTTGCAAAGCCAGATCCACTGCTTTTGCTCAAAATAGCCTCTTGTCCGCAAACGAAGTCTCTCCATTGAAAGTAGTCGAGAAATCTGGAGCACCCGGTGAAATCTCTTAGAAGAGAAATATAAAGAAACACTATCTCCTCATCCCAGTCTTTCGCCTTACCGAGCTCGAGCCCCACATACAATTGAGACACAAACTCAATATTGGGGAGCAAAATAAAGCTCATCGAGGCAAAAACAACCAATCACAGCTCCTTGAAGAAGCTCTACTTTGTAGGGACTTCCTACAGAGTCCCGTCAAATCCTCGCTTTACTTTCTTCTTCTCTCGGCCTTTTGCTTCTTTTACCTGCACATAGTTTACTATTGACCCTCATGGCAATTTCCCCGCCCAAGCCCGGTAATAATTTTTAACAATTACAGATCAAAACAGAGCTTCGGATTAAGAGGTAACAGAAAAGTTGGTAATTTTGACAGACTTGAAAGACTTTTACGGGAAGCTTGGAGGCATTTGTGGAGATTCAAGGCAAAATTTGCTCTTTCAATTAGAAAGTACTAGGCCTGCACCTATTGTCTTGGGCACCCACACACAAAGAAAAAAAAAGGGACAAGGTTTGGCCACAGCATAATGCAGACAACAGCTTCTAGGATTTTGTCATCCCTAGTATTTCCGTTTACGCCGGAGTTTTGGGCTGTTCATGGTACCTTATTTGTGCTTTCAAGCATACTTTTGATCTCTTTTTGGTACTACCTGGTGGACAAGTACAACATGGAGGCGAACAAGATGAAATGCGTCTTCCAATACATCTCCTCAATGGCACTATCTTTAATTTGTTGGCCGGTGGTTCTTGATCTCTGGATTAAGTACTTCCAGTTCGGGATGGATATTGGAAGGTGGCTCGATTACGACTCCTACGGGTACTACAAAATTATTTTGAACCTTTTTCTATCATCACTTATCTTGGATCTCCTTTTCGGGGTAATCTACTTCAGAAAGCAAATGTTCATTCTGAATGGCTGGTTCCACCACTCGGCCTACATTCTCCTGATCCTCTACATTATGCGTTGGAAATCTTACAACATCTTTCTCCTGGCGGTTCCTGAAGAAGTCCCGACCTACTTCATCTCTATCTACGTGGTTTTCCCGCAAAACAACAGGAAGCTTTCCGAAAGGATGTTTTGCATCACGTTCTTTCTCTTCAGAATTGCCTACCATATTTCTGGTTATTCACTCCTTTTCCTGCCCCCTGAAAACAGACAAACCACACAACTCTGGATCCCAACTTCTCTTACCATATTTGCACATTGCTACTGGTATCTCCTCTGGCTTAGAAAGCACTGGAGGAGTCTCTTTTCTCCCCATCGGTCTTCCTTCACCAGCGCTGATTCGAGCCATCCGAAAAACGGAGTTAACAATCAACAAGGTACCAACGACATCCTAGATCACTATAGCAAGATTGAACAGGACGTTTAAGCTCTCCCATCTCCACCTACCTTTTTATGAACTAACACGTAATACATGTTGAACTCCACGTAACACGCGCGCATGCATGCGCTATGCAACCAGGCGGAAGCATCTGCTCGCGAGAATTTTGTTTTAAACTGTCGGACATTCAGCTGGTCTCCGGCAGCCCGAGATTTCTGTGGATTTAAGGCTTTCTGATTGGCTTGGGTTTTCCCCAAGGGAGTATAATAGCTCGCATCCCGTTTATAGAAACCTTGGCCATAACTTCTAATTACTGGAGCTGGAACGGAAGGCGGCATTCTTCTCTTCCACCCCAACAATGATTACCCAATTTTGTAGTTTATTAGTATATTTTTTAATTCTACTAACCTCAGTTCCAGCTCAACGGGGCTTTTCTGTTGTCTCTTATTTTAAACCTCTGAACTCTCGTGCCTTTGGATTTCCCTACGAGCGGGAACTCTAAAGGCTCTTGAGCTGCCAGTTGTGAGGTAAACTCGAGAGGGGAATAAGTGAAAATTTGGAATTCGGGAATTTTCCACTTTTTGAAAACAAAGGAAAGGTGGATGACAGGATTTAGACCGAACTTACATCGCGACTTTGACCTGGGGAAGAAGGAAGAACTGGGCGAGTATGGAAGAACTGACGGTGCGGGACTATATTGACATTTGCAAAGAGGCAGGTAACTACAGACAGGCAATATTTTGGTGTGATGTGGCGTCTGCCCAGGAATCGGAAGAAGTTGGTGATGGGGAATCCAGCGGAGAGGGTTTCCTGGACGACTTTGTAGATTTGAATGGGGACGTTAAGATCAGTCCCAAACTCAGAGGGGCCAAGTCCGTGGAGTACTTGCTGGAAATGGCAGCTCTATACATGTTGGACGGAAAGGATGTCTGTGTGGACTCCGTCCTGAAGAGGATATATCCGGATGACCTGGAAAAGACGGAATTCGAGGAAGACCTGGAAAATAAGCCCTTTCGGTTTGTCGAAAACAGCGAAAATAGCTGCTCTTTCGGGCCTTCCCAGGGCATCCAGAGAAAGGCTCTCGAGGAGGAGATTGCGGAGAGCCTCCCTAACTCGCTCCTTTCCAGGAAGCTCCTTCTGGAAGCGCAGTATCTCCATTCTATGCACAGATACGAGGAATGCCTCTCCCTGATTGAATCCAGCATAGACCTTTCTAGCTTCGACGCCTTCACCTCCTCTTCCATCCACACCCTGGCAGCAGAATCCTTCTCATCCATTGGGAACATTGAGTACGCCAACATGCTGTACGAGACTGCCCTGTACGAGTCCCACCATTCCGTGGAGGCTCTGGACTACCTTCTTCAGCTTCCGTACTACTCTGAGTCCGCCAAACAGGCTTTACTGGCGAACATCATTGGATCTCCAATAGATGAAAGAGACAAGGCCTGGCTTCGGAACTATCTGAACGTTTTTCACAATGTCGGAAGGCCGGGGCCAGAAACGGGCTCCTCCATATTTAGATCCGCCTCTCCCTCAGTTTCCCCTAACAGAAAGAGGGAGAAGCGATTGCTCCCAACATCCCCAATCAACGTCGCGTCCAGAATCTCTGCAGATAACCCCGACAAGGTTGCTTTCCGCAATTACTATACTGGAGCTCCCGACGGCTGCAAGACCCAGGAGGACCTGGGCATCTTGCGCAGGATCGCATTTGACGCTAAAACAGAGCTGGGGCTCAGACTGGTTTCAATTTACATTTACAAGTTTGTGTGCCAGAGTAATTTAACTTGTGGGTACCTCTTGGGCAGCTTCGTCTGGAATCAGTTCTTTGGAGATAGTTCCGGGATCGCAGGGAGTCCTCAAGACTGCGAACAGCGAGCTTCTCTGGGTCCCGGAGGGCCCATTTCCGTCCAGTTTAATGACAACTACAAGTCTCTGAACTACTCCACTCCTGCTCTATGCGAGTTCATCAACATGTTTAGCCTATGCATTGTGAGTAAGTTATACACGGAGGTGAGCATTTGCCAGGCGACCGCTCCCAAGGAGCTGAGGGACTATCTCACTCTGCTGGAGTCCTTTGTAGTCATTTTGGAATACTACGGAGGCGACTCCGGAATGGTCAAAAAGAACTCCAAGGATGGGAGTCTGACCTTCTCTGCCAAGCTCTTCAACTCTAAGCTTTTTGGGAAAAACTCAGACGACATTTGCTGCGGAATTAACTTCAACGGAAATAACTTGGGAAACGGCCCGAGCTGCTCCAATGAGAACGGCTCCTCAGGCTCGGACTCCTGGTTCAAGAAACTCTTCCCCTATAATGTGACCGCTAGCAGCTTCTTCTTTGCGAAGGCCTGCTTCCTTTTTACGTCAGCAATCGGCAAGATTCATTCCAGTCAGGAGGACCCCGTTCAAACTGTGAGAAGTCTTCTCCGGACTTCTATGTACTTTTTGAAGCGAAGTATCAACTTTAACTACGTGATGCTGCCCTCCTATTACCTTTGGGGCAACATCTACACCATCCTGGGACAGTGGGACGACGCCATCGTCATATTCAGAAGAATCATCCGGCTCTTCCCGTCCACCACTCTCTCGGTCTCTTCTGCAACCTCGCTGTTGCTTCAGAGAGTCCAGCTGGAAAAGGAGGTCCAGGTCTCTGATCTGCTCTGTCAGTGCACCGGCTGGGCAACTAAGGGGCTCCAGATTAACAAAGACACTCCCTCCATCCACAACTCTCTTGGGATTTGCGCCTACTACGAAAAGAAGTACGACATTGCCATTGGGTACTTTCAGAAGGCATTCAACTGCTTTTCAAGCCAACAGCCGGAGCAGGCAGAGGCCCACCACCCCGGAGGCAGCTCCTCCTCGTCCTTCTCTCAGGCGCTATTCAGAAACCCAGGAAGGCCAGATTTCAACTCCTCCCTGTTTTCTTTCAACCAGCTACCTTTTGTGATCTCTGTTAACCTGGCTCTTTCCTACCTCATGGGAGGCCATTACCAGAATGCGATTGACTGTCTGAAGCTCCTTTTCGCCTCCAAAAGGTACTTCCATCAGGCCTTCTTCGAGCCCACCTTTCTGCAGTACATATACGTGATTCTTGGGATTTCCCACCACCTTCTCGACAACATCAAAGAGGCCTGCAACTACTATGAGCTTTTCCTCTCCCTTCCGTTTGAAGACTTTATTCTTGACGAGTTGGAGGAGTTTCCCAACTCCGAGACATTGAACTCCTCAAGGGTCCCTGGGAACGACGCCGTCCAAATGCTGGTTTTCGGAGACCACAACAGTTATATGTCCAAGGTCTTCATTAAGAACATTTCGGAGCTCTACAACTCCATAATGCTTTCAACCTAGTCGGAACCGAGTTTTAGACGGGGGCGAGAAATCCACATCCTCGGGCTCCCAGTTCCATCAGGTAGCCCAGCAACTAACTATTCCTTTCTGAAATTACTTGTTTTCTTTCCTTTCTGAGTCCGCTTACTCTGAACAACTTGGGCGTATTGGAGCGGCTCGAGAAACTCGGGACTCGATCGGAGGAGCCCCCAGCTCCCTTCCTCCACGAGACGAGGCCTTCTCTCTGGGGGGCTTTGCCAATCTGTCTCCAGGTACCCAAAAGGCCCAGCGGGCTTGGGAGTCCCAGGGCAACGCTCCAAATGTGCCAAGCCGTTCATAAAGGCCGGCCCTTCCCAGACTTGTTCCGAAGTCACCGCTTGGGGCCCCCGCGTGCATGCATGCTCAATGGGCGCCAAGCGGTTGGGCCGGGGATTGGCGGGCTAGCGCCCTTCTAAGGGAGAGTGGGGCCGAGGTTGGCTGCGAAACGGAGTAAAGGGCAAAAGAACGGGGGTAGGGAAGAGGTGGGTACAAGGGACGGAAAGAGGGCAGGCTCTGCGGGAGGAACGAGTTGGGCCGCCTTGCCTCTTGAGCGCACGAAGCCCTTGGCACGCGCCGGTTTTTTGGCCGTTTAGGCAGCGAGCTCGCTTCGGAGACTAAGTTGGGGGGAGGTGGGGGGTCCTGGCGGATAGTGATTCTGGAGAGTAGTAGTACTGGAGGGAGGGTGAAAGGGAGAGCATTGGGTTATTTTGGCAAAAAGGACTCCGGATTTGAACAGCACTTCCAATGGTAAGGCTTGCGGGCCCGACTTTCAGTTCTACACGATGAGGAGAAGCCCTGGGCCACAAAAAGCTACTTCGGAGGGAAGGCGCCGCCTGGAGGAAAATTCGTCAGACTCTTTGGAAGGGAATGACGGAGATCTGCGGGGAACGCAGAGTATTGGGGGCAGGCGCCAGAGGGAGGAGGAAGATGGGTCTGAAAGAGCAGGTTTTGCCGAGGAGTCGGAGGCCATGCGGATTTTAGAGCGGGAGCTGGAGAACCTGGCTCGCGGGGAAGCTCCTCATCAGAAGCGGCCAAGCGCTCGTGAGCAGAGCCGCTGGGACTCCGTTTTGGGCAAGTCCGCGGTGGTGGTGGCTGGAGAGGAGCCGGACCTGGCCCTGGACGAGCAGGAGGGAGGAGGGCAAGGACTCTCTTTGGGTGCCTTCGGCGGCCGACTGGAGGGCAGTCCCGGGCTTGGGGATGAGGATTTGCAGGAGGGCTTGGTTTGCTCCGCGATTTATCCCCTGGGGAGGGTCGGGGGGCGGAGAGTCGAGCACTTTCGAGTCATTCACTTCGGGACTTTGCGGAGAGCCCTGAAGGGCCGCTTTCCTGGCATTTCTCCGTCCGGAAAGGAGCTTTCTGGAAGCTGTCCAACCGTCTTTTGGAATCTGGCGAGGATATTCCATGGCGAAATAGAAACCGGAATCGCCTGTCTTTTCCGACCGAGCGCACCCGTTGCTCTGCGGAGAGGCTCTTCCTGCGGAAGAAGGCCATTTCAACAGAAGGGTCTTGGGGATGTTTTTGGGGAGCTGAGCCTAGAGCTGATCCGGGACCTGGAAGACAAGGTCCCTTACTTCGAGAGAAACGGGATTCAGTACATCAGGGACCCACGCTCCATTGGGGACTTTGACCTGGAAAGCGTAAAGGCCGGGCAGGCCCCTCCTCGCCCCGCGGAAAAGGAGTTGGGAAACTGCCCCCTGGAGCCCCAGAGCTCCAGAAAGTCCAGAAGAATCACCATTGGGGTCAGCGACGAGAAGTCGGTCATCAAGACCTTTGTGGACGCCAAGTACAGGGTGGTCCGGTTTCCGATCTACGACTGTCCGGAAAAGTGGAAAAAGGTTATCTACGAGTTCTGCATCCTCAACAACTTCCGGTCTTGCACGCTCGTCAAGAAAGACCCGATAAAGGGGAGGTGCGTGATCGCCGGCTCCGACATCAGGAAAGACGACTTCGTGCTTGAATACAAGGGAGTCCTAATCTCCAGGCCGGAGGAGGCCAGAAGGCTGGAAGAGTTATACGCCAAGAACAACAGGGGATGCTACATGTACTACTTCAAGTACAACGACAGGAACTACTGCATAGACGCCACCGACGAAAACTCCGACTTCGGGCCCGGAAGATTAATAAATCACTCCAGGAAAAACCCCAACATCTCGACCAAAGTCCTCATGGTCGGCTCTACTCCCAGACTCTTCTTCGTCTCCAAGCAGAACATCACCCACGGAGAGGAGCTGCTTTTCGACTACGGCGACAACCGCCCCGAGTCCACTCTGCACCATCCCTGGCTACTCAACTCCTAACTGCGTCCGAGCTCGCCTCCCCAGTTCTCACCACGTAATGCGCGGGATGCTTGCATGCGGAGTTTCTGATTCCAAGGCCACTCTCTCCGGTGGGAGCCGGGGAGAGGAAGAGGAGGGAGAGCGAAGCGAGGACGCAGGGCGAGGCGAGGAGGGGGCCGGCTCGTCGTGACTTGCGTCTGGCGGGAACGGTCCGCCCCGGACGAGAGGCACGAGTAACGCCGGGCGGCCATGTCCGCGACCGCGGCAGTAGCTGGGGGCTCTCTCTGTTTGCCTGGAGGACCAGTTCGGAGCCCCGGCCCGGAACAGAGACCGGGGCCGTCCACTTTTCCAAGGTTTTGCTCCGGTTGGTGCCTGGAGCCAAAGGGGTCTTGGCGCCAAAGACATGGCGACTTGGATACAGGGTAAATAGGGGCCAAAGCAAATTCAGGAGTCGTCCTTGAGTCACGGAATAATTGAATAAAGAAGCGAAAGAGAAAGCGAAGAAGGGGAAGCTGAGGAAGCAGAGACTGCACCTTTGGTGGGGACTCTGCGGCTAGGAGCCTTTTAGAGAAGGCGTAACGGGGCTTTCGAAGAACGGAGCCTGGTTTCGGGTTTGTATGCTACTCTTTGGTTGCGAAGGCCCCATTGCAGTTTTTGCCTGAAGATGAGGCAGAGCCGGCTTAGCTGCGTCTGAACTTGGCGAATTGTGTTCTAAGTCCTCGAGCTGAGCGAGTAGCAATGGCTGGCTTGCACTGGAGCGGAGTGGCCTCCCTACTGGGAGGGTTGTCTCTGAATGTTGCTCTGGGGATGGTCTATTCCATGAGCAACGCGTCTATTTACGTCGCGTCCTATATGAGGTGGATTCGGGGGTCCGACCGGGGGCCCGTTTCTCTAGCGGACGTATCCTGGGTATATACTCTAAATGTGGTTTTTTTGGGAATCATGCTGCCCATAGGAGGCTACATAAACAAGCGGATCGGGGTCCGCTTGTCCCTGTATATAGCTTCCATTCTGTTTGCGGTATCGACCTTTGCGTCTTATTGGCTTGTTTCGTCTTATATTTGGTTTCTGGCCGTCTTTGGCTGCGTTATTGGGATCGCGGATGGAATCGCCTTCAATCTTCCACAGTACTGCGCCTACAGACACTGGCCAAATAACATGGGGCTCGCCTCCAGCGTGGTTATTTCCGGACTGGCCCTTAGTCCCATTCTATTCTCGCCCCTGCAGACCAAGATAGTGAACCCCGGGAACTTAATGCCGGACCTCAGGGATGGAAACGCGCTCTACTTCTCCCAGGAAGAGGTTTTGTCCAAAGTTCCGAGGATGTTTTTGGCTATGGGGGCGTTTGTCACTCTGCTTTGCATCATCTCCGTTTTGACCATGTTCGAGCCAGAGCCTAGCGGAGCTACCGAAAAGGGTGGCTTGGGGGGAGCGGACCCGGAGGCCGCGGCTTGCCACGAAGGAAGGGACTCGCCCCGTAACGGCCCCGACCCGGAATCGGTCTCCACCTCCGCCACTCCCATGGACCTCCTTTCATCCGACTTCGAGAGTTCGGAGAGGAGGGGCCTTCCCGGGCCCGAGTCCTGCGAGAAACGCACAGAGGACGGGCCCGGAGGGCTTCTTTCCGACCACACAGAGCGCGAAATTATTGTTGGACGGTTCGAAGAGCTGTATCTTTTGAGGAAGCTGGTTGGAGAAAGGCGCTTTTGGCTGATTTTCTGGCTAATATTCTTTTTCTCCCAGTACGTGCACTTCATCGCCTCCTGGTGGAAGAACATTGGCATTATTCACATCAACATTTCGGACGAGGTTTTGGCGACTTTTGGGACCCTGATCACCTCCGGAAACAACATCTTCGGACGCTGCTTCCTGGGGTCCTGCATCGACAAGTACGGAGGAAGGCGGTGTTTCATCGCAGTCTCTTTTTCCTGCTTGTTTTCGGTCGTGCTGTTCCAGCTCTCTCTGTTTATTGGGTCTCAAGTCTTTTACTTGGCGTGCATTGGACTGATCTTCTTGAACGTCGGTGCGGGGTTCGTGCTCTTTCCTCCGGTCGTGGCCATTTACTTCGGGGTCGACTACTTTACCTTGATCTACGGAATCGTCTACATTGGCAGGTCTCTGGGAGTCCTGGCAAATTCGCTCCTGACCTGGCTACTCGTAAACTCCGTCTCCATTGATCACCTTTCCATGATCATCGGACTATTCGCCTTCGTGTTCTTTGTGCTATCCACTAGGTTCTACGACAAAATAGAGTTTTCTGACTTGAGTCTGGAGAAGATGCTGTTTCCGTCTCTCAACTAGACCGGCTGGAGCACTACCTTAGAAGCATCCAACACTCGCGCGCCGGAAAACGGCTCTGGTTGCATGCGCCCTGTGCATGTGGATGGGCGCCAGTGCACTGGGTATGTTACTCTGGTTCCATTTTCGACTTTGGAGTCGAGACGGCCCACTCGGGCTAGCCGCTCTGCGGCCGGCCGGCCGCCTTCGTTGATTGGGGGAGCTGGGCCCGGAGCTGACCGATTGAGGTAGAAATGATAGCCTTGTTTACTTTTGCGTGTTAGGCGTATTATTATACTCGTGACCTTTGTTTCGTTTGTTGCTTGCCGGTCCGCCGGATCCGCGCGGCTGGGTACTTTGGGTTGGCGCCTGTTGGCGTGCCGGGCGCGTCCTCACCTGGCGCCGGCCGGGCCATATTCGGCCGGCTTGCTGGGAAAGGGTACTCAAAAGGGAGAGGGAATAGGTGGGCAAGTTGACGAAGCCCCGTTGAGAGCAAGAGGGAGTGAAAGCAAAGCAGTAGGTAGTGGGGCTTGATAGGGCTGACGGGCTCCAAGATGGGAAAAGAGGCCGGAGGGGAAGGAGGAGGGAAGGGAAAGTACGAGTATGTTCAGCCGATGACCTCCCCGTACTACAACCTAGTGGTTTCCCCTGCGTGCGACAGGATGGTTGAGTACCTTCCGAGAAGTCTGACCCCGAACAAGTTGACGGCTTTGGGACTTGTTTCGGTGGTCAGCTCGTATTTGATTCTGGTGACGGTGAGGGAGGGCAGAGAGAGTCTCTTTTTGCTTTCCTCTGGACTTTGGTTTCTTTACGGAGTGATAGATAACCTGGACGGGAAGCAGGCAAGAAGATTGGGAGTGTCTTGCAACAGTGGGGAATTTCTGGACCATGCGATTGATTCGGTCGTAACTTCTTTGGTGGGGCTTTCCTTCCAGTTTATGCACAACAGGGCATTGAAGTGGGACATTTGGGTGGTTTTGTCGTACCAAGTACCCTTTTACTTCGCAAATTGGTACCACTTCGAGTATGGGAAGTTGATAATCGGGAACTCCATCTCAAACGCTCCCTACTTCACGGTGGACGAGCTGAACCTGTTCTTCATCCCCCTATTCATACTCTTTGAGTACTTTATCCCGGGGCTCTGGAGGATGGACCTGTCTTTGTTTGGAAACTTTGAGATTCGCAACTGGGGGGTGCCTTTCAACTACTGTTGCTTTCTCTACTCGTTCTACACCTTCATTAATTGCAATGTGCAGTGTCTAAAGAGCTCTCTCAGGAACACCCACCTGCTGTACATTCCACTCATCCTGCACGTTCTTTCCAAGCAAGTTCTGGGAATCGACATAGAATCCACTATAGTCCCTTTTTCTCTACTTTGTGTTGCCTTCTTGTTTTTGAGAATTTCAAAGGTGCTCGCGGAAAGATTAAGCCTGTCGTTTTACATACTTATTGGTGCGGCCCTTGCTCCGAACATCCTCACCAAGGCTCTATTCGCCGTGGGACTCAGCAAACTCGTGGTTATAGCGATTCAGTCCGTGGCTTGGGTGTGGGCGATCCGCGGACTGGCTTTGCGCCTTGACTCCCAAGCCAAAAGAACGTAGTGACTTGCTTTAATTCTCAAATTCCTTCCATTTTCTCTGAAAAAGAAAGAGCCCGCCGTTTGCATGTTTTCCCTTTGCATCCGGAGTCTCGTGCCTGGGTCAAAGCGGCCTGGTGCCAAGTGGTGTCCGGCGCATTTGGCGCCCAAAGTGGTGCCGCCTAAATGCACTAGTTGCTGTGAGGTAATGGTAGGCAAAGGCCTATGTATAAATAGGCTGGACAATTTGCAATTGGGCCTGCAATAAATGCTTTGGAGAGGGAAATAAGAGTGCTGGAGTTTACGTGAGGGAAAGGGTAGGTATGCATTTTTCTGAAAGGGGTATTTCAAACTTACCGAATAAATAGGAGAAAGGATCCGGAACCCAGAGAGGGGCCTGAAGCTGATAAAGAAGAAAGAAGTTAGTTAAAGAGGGATTGGAAAGAGGACCAGAGATGTTGGAGGGGACAGACTTTTACAATGAAATCATCCAGGGACTGGACTCAAAGCTAGCGGTGGTGGCGGAAAATGAGACAATATTGACGGAACAGGCAGGGCTGTTGAGGAGGGAATACGAGAACAGAAAGGCGGAGATGGACCGGATAGTGGCTGAAATATGCGACGAGCGAGTAAAGAAGGTTTACGAAAGAGTTGGGGCGATGATAACCACTCAGAGAAGGCTCTGGAGCGTTTTGATAAACAGCAGAATCTCAGCCAGGGAAGAAGACGAGCAGGCGGAGCAGAGGGAAATCAACGATTTGATTCTGGAGGAGCTGGAGGCAGTTGAGAAAATTTACTGCGAGAATTCGGAGTATATCGACAGGATAGAGGATGACTGGAGAGGCGTGAAGAAGGCCTCGATAGAGGGAGTGAAGCTCTCGAGAGAGATTGACTGGGGAAGCATTCCGGAAGAGGAGCTCGCGAAAAGACTCAGAGGAGGGGAGGTGCTTCATAGAGACGAATGGATACCGGGGAAAGACTCAGACTCCGGGCGCAAGCTCTCAGCAGGAGAGTTGAAGTCGCATATGGAGTTTGGGGAGATGATTCTCAAAGAAGGGAAAGATGCCTTCGAGAGGCAAGACTACGAACTTTCGTTCACCAGATACACCCAAGGGGTGGAGCTGTTGTGTTGGGTTAGGGGAGCGGAAGAGGAGTCCGAGCTGCTTAGGTTGGAGATGTACAAGAAATTTCTCAAAAACCAGGCCTTGCTTGCCCTTAAGCTGGGCAAATATAACGATTCTATCCAGTCTTGCAACAAGGTTCTCAAAATTGATGATTGCGATGAGAAATCCATCTTCCGGAGAGGAGAGTGCTTCTTGATGCTCGGGAGGTTTGAGGAAGCAAAAAAGGACTTTAGGTTCATCTGCGAATTTGACTACTTCTCCAGGGACGCCAAGGCCCAGTCAAGGAAAAAGCTGGTTGAGATTATGAAAAGAAGCAAGTCTAACAACAAGGTCAGCAAGGGCATAATCGGCAGATTGGACGGTCTGATGCAGGAAAACAGGGACTCCGGGCGGACTTCAGCCCCAGAAGAAGCCTCCCAGGCTCTCCAGCCTCCCTACTCTCCCAGGGTTTCCGGACCTCCCGGCGCCGTCCTCCAGACTCCCCACTCCGGAAACGACGGTCCCTCTCACTCCAGCACCTCCACTCCAAAAAGGGAAATCGAGCCCCATTTCGACCTGGAAACCACAAAAGACATCCTGGAGGAGCTTCTGTTTAGGTACTCCTCGGAAGAGTTCGAGAAACAGCTCTTCCAGCTCAGAAAGCTCTCTGACTACGACGAGAAGAGGCTGCTCAGGAGGCTCAAAAACGTCCTTCCCGAAGTCAACATTCCCGTCTTCCAAAAGCACGGGCTAGATCTGGAGTCCATGAGCTACGAAAAGGCCAGACGGACTGTGGAAGAAAGCGTCTTTTACTGGAGAACCAGGGATTCTCAGGTCAAGACCCTGTCGAAGGAAATCTACAAGCACATCATGGGAGATACGCTGGTAGAGTGAGCCGCGGGACCCAAAACCGGCTCGCCCAGTCCCTCCCACCCTCCCTCACCAAAAAATAGCTAGGAATACAAAGAGAAAATTCGAGCTAAGCTGTCCTACTTGTGTGGATAACATTTCACTAAGGGCAGTCCCAGAGGGTCCCTTTCACGATGTTATATGGAAGTCAGTAGGAGAAGTGCTTATGAAAACAATTCCGTCGGTTTCCGTCCGGTGCCATTACTCCAAGTTTTTTGTTTCCTTGAACTTGGAATTTCGTAAATCGGACAGTTTCTAATAGTTGCCTCCTGTTCCCGCCAAAATGTCATATGGCGCCAAGCCGCGGGTATCTTCTAAAATAGTAAAGTTAAAAACTCAGAGTATGGCAAAGAGTCTCAGCACGGGAGTTAACTGAATCAGAAGCCAAGCGTTAATTGGAAGGTTTATCATCACAGTTGATAACTTTTACTAAGTTTGGAAATCCCGAGTTTCTTGCACACAAAGGGAAGGGCCTGGCTTAAGGGGGAATAGGAGTGCCGTCTGCGCAAAGGAACAATAACCAAATGAATTAGTTAGTACGATGCGAAAACTTAGTTCTTTTTTCCATTGAGAGCTGGTAAAGCTGATAGACAAAGTTAGTTAGAGCAATCAATCCTTTATTAACTATAAACGGCATTTTCCTTCAGAACCACTCTAAAGGGCCCCTCGTGTCTGTTCCACTTTCTTCCGGTTGAGGAGGAGACTATGCGAGATAAACCTCAATAGAACCTGTTTCGTCGAGAATAGTCTGTAGTCCAACTACACAAGATTCGGCAACGACCCTGTCCTGGTCGTGAGAGAACTTCTGCAAAGTCTCGATTGCCAGCTTCCTGACTCTCCTAAGCTCCTCAATGGTGCAGGAGCTATCCTGTTTGGAAAGGCTTTCGTGAGCCCTTGGGTCGGAGGAGCCGACGGACCCAAGAGCAAAGGCCGCTTCGTGTCTAACCATGGACTCCTCGGAGACGTCGGAAACGACTCTAGAGAGAGCATTGGCGGTGGAAATTATTTGAATTTGCCCAAGGACAAAGGCGCATTCGTGTCTAAAGACCGCAGAAGTTCTGTCTGTTTCCATAGCCTGGGCTATCCTTCCGGCAATAAAGTGAATCTCTTGGCAGTTACTATCCTCGGGGGTGCAAGTGTAGTTCTCTTCACAAAGTCTCCTTTTTTCATCATGGTCAATGATCCCAGTCAGTATGTTCCTCAGGGCGAACAAGGCAGCGTACTTTTTCTCTAGTGGTGCCTTCTCATCCAAAAGATCGGACGACAAGGACTCAACCTGGCTAATTTCACAAGATGGCTCCGGAGGAGTCGGGTCGGTGGTATTAAAGGCATTCACGTCCGAATAATGCGGCTTAGCCCCCTCCTCACCAGTCTCCATCGGGACTTCCCTCCTTTTCTTTTCTCTCTTCAACCTCAGGGAGTGAGCGGCCAAGTAGCACGTTTCTCTCACTGCCGGAGACTTGTCCTCCAGATATCTTTCCACGACCTCCAGACTTTCGTCCTCTCCAATTGCTGCGATTGCCTCCCCTGCCTCGTGTCTAACCATTGGGTGTTCGCTCTCGTCCCCCAGAATCCCATAAAGGCGGTCCAAAGGACTCCTGAGGCCCATCTGGCCCAGGACATAAAGCACTTCATGGCGAAACAAAACACTGTCCGAATAATCCAGGGACCTCGAGAGTATTTCCGCTGACTCCTCGTCCCCGTAAAACCTCCCGAAGAACAAACATCTGATCTTACTCGCGATGTCCGTATCTTTGCTCAACAACAGTTCTCTCGTCTTCTGCTTTGAAAAGATGTCAAAGGAGGGCAACTCGCCTCCGTTCAAAGGCTTCACCGAGCAGCCCGGGAGCATTACCTTGGGAGTTACTTCGCACCTGGTCACCATCTGCTCCAAAAAAACCGCAAAGAACCGCAAAATCCTACTCTTTCGAGCTAAATCTGGACCCAATGCGGGAATCTACCTCAACGATCATTTCAAGAGCACCTTTTCTTGACATCTCCAAACGACTTAATACCGGTACGCCTCTCTTTGCGCTGGCGCCACAGTTAGGCGCCAACTCTCGTTTTGCTCAAAAAAAAAGGCGAACTGCCTAGTGCAGGAGTTTGGGGAGAAAATCCTGAGTGAGGGGCTTCTAGGGAAGAAAGGAGTGGACTTGATAAACTTCGAAAAGTGAGAAAGGCCTGTTAAAGTTGGGCGGCGGTTTTGAGGGAAAAGTGGGTGAACGGTCCAGTGAGGCTGGAGAAAAACCAGCAAGAAGACCTGGATATTCTTTCTGAGTTTTAATATCTGCACCGACCTCCGAAGCCATTTAAATTCCTTCGAGACGAGATGTCGAGCGTAGTCAAGTCATTCTGGATGTCGCTGAGCTCCATTTTCCTTTCGGAGCTGGGAGACAAGACCTTCTTTATCTCCGCAATATTGTCAATGAACAATTCGGCATGGGTAATTTTCGGGGGAAGTATGTTTGCACTGGCCGCAATGACCTTGTTTGCTTGTTTGATAGGATTCATAATTCCGAGTTTATTTACTCCGAAATACACTCACTACGCGTCTTGTATCTTGTTCTTCTTTTTTGGAGTGAAAAGTCTGTATGAAGGATTGTTCCTGATCGAGAGTGGAAATGCAAACGGTGAATTCTTGGAGGTTAAGGCCGAGCTTGACAAGTCAAATAAAAAGGGAGGCTCCTTGACTTTGGAAAATAAAATAGATAATCTTGACACAGGAGGCATATTGTACAATGACGTCGAGCTCTGCAGAGGTGGTGGTAACTGCAGCGGCCAAAACTTAGAGGGCTTAGGGAAAACCGACGGCGCGTTTTTCAGAGAGAACTGTCTGAAGAGAAAAGGGATTTTGAGTTTGATTAAGAATAAGTCCTTTATTCAGGCATTCACGCTGACAGCCTTGGCTGAGTGGGGAGACAGGTCTCAAATCGCCACCATCTTGTTGTCTGCTTATAATGACCCTATTTCCGTGTTTTTCGGGTCAATAATTGGCCATTCTATTTGCACCGGCCTGGCTTGCTACGGAGGCAGATATCTGAGCAAGTTTATTTCTCCCAGAATGGTTACCATATCTGGAGGGATTCTGTTCTTAGCCTTCGCGGTCGCGGGTCTGATCTTGGGGTGAATTGGTGGACTGGACTGAGGAACCAAGAATAAGTGGCAATGGACGAGAACGGCGCAACTAAAACGGTAGTAACGGCCCCAAGAGCAAGGACTTCAGCTGGAGTAATTCGCTCTTCAACCCGGGAATTCAACATTCGGGGATTATTTCCTTGAGGACAATACCGATATCAGTGGAGAATGTTTCGATCATGGCCTTCGGAGCCTGCACTATATACAAAGTTCGAGGATCTTCTATGTTTATTGGAGGCTCTGGATATGTTAGTTTTGAGCTGTGACCAGAACTTGAATTAATAAAACTGGAAAAGTAAGAATTAGTTCCTCCATTGTTTTGTCTGTAAATTGCCATTTCAATTCCGATATTTTGTCCAATTGTTAAGTCTTGAATCGGAGAAATCTCGCTCAATGCTCCGCAAATCTCCCCTTTTGGCTGGGTTAACTGGCCCCATTTGCCTCCGATAGGTACGACAAAGCCAAGGCTGACGATGTCGCTTATTTGCTCAAGGACTGGAACGGATTGGTCCAAGCCGTGGGAGCCTGTAATGTGTAGAGCAATACAGTCAGCTACTGCGAGCCAGCGGATGAGAGAAAATGCTTCTCTGCCTACGTCTTCTTCATCCTCTTGTTTCTGCTTCTTCACGCGCCTTCTTCCTTTCTTAGTTTTGAGCTTCGAGGACACCAGGTTGTAGAAAAGCATCTTATCGTCTTTCTTGTCTACTTTTGAGGCGACATAAGCGGAGACCAGCAGTAGCTTGGAAAAGTAGGGCATGCTCACTTGGGAGATATCCTTGGGAAACCCATAGTTTAAGATCCCGGCCGAGACATTGCTGGATAAAATTAAGTCGGCCTGGAATAACTCCGGCAAAAAGTGTGAATATATGTTGGTAATCATTTTGTTGTAGTGTCTCTTAAATCTCTTTAACAAAGCCTGCGTCACAACATGTACTTCGTCCTCATCAAATTGGAAGCTTTGCTCGAATTCCTGCTTTCTAAAGTAGACCTCACCAGCAACAAGAGGGAGCAGGAAGACTGGCCATGAGCGCTTGACCTTAAAGATTATTTCGGAAAAGTCAGATTTGAGGTAGGGGTACAAAACCGTGACAATTTCTGCCACAAATTCGATCCAAATTAGGTTCAACACTTCGATTGAGATAAAAGTCTCTTTTTGGCCATTATCCTCGACGGCTTTAAGTTTAATTCCGGAAATGCTGAGTTCAGAGTCCGGACTGTCTACTATTTCGATGCAACCCAACCTATAGGAAGCCTGCAAAGACGCTATTACGATGGATTTGGAACTTTTTTTAACCTGGCAGTCGGGGTCCTTGATACTCTTGTTAATCCGGATGTTAGCCAAAATATCAAAGCACTGCGCTTCATTATATGACGAGAACCATATTATCGGAAATGGTGAATGCGACGAAAAGAAGTCCTCCGGAATCCCATAGTTGTCGATAAAAACAACTGAGAAATTTACTTGGGCTAGTATGTTTTCTCTTTTTACAGGTAAGATTAAAGTATCTCTTAAGTGCTCATGTAACTTAATCAGGGTTAGCAGCAGGTCCGGTCTGTGCTTTGAGATTGTGGTCACATTTTTCACTACCAGAAAAATGCACCTAGACCTCACCTCAATAGGTTGCATTTCTCCGTCCCTTGTGCTATCTTGAGTCTCAACCTCGTCCTCAGCTTCCTCATCTTCATCATGGCCCTCCTTTTGTAGGAATTCGACGTACTCTCTACTAATCAGCCTAAGCTCGTCTATGAACTCAATAATGCTGTTTGCGCTTGTACATGAGTCCTCCAACTCGTTTTCAAGTAGGTCCATTTTTGTTTTCCTCCTCCTATTGCAAAATATATTTTTCTTGATAAGTTTTTTCCTGATTTTTTCAACTGGCCTTACGAACAAATTCTCAACCGAGATCTTGTACATGCACGACCCCTTCGGGTGGGAAAGCCACTTGGCGTATGTGCCATCAATGAAGCCGTAAACAGAACCGTTTTTCTTGAGCAGGTCCATAACTATTGAGTGCTTCCCAGTTCCCGGCATTCCAAGCACCTGTAGGTATGGAACCGAGTTCGTCTGACTTCCAATTGTGTTAACAAGCTGGAAAATTTCCTCGAACCTTGAGTTGCCATACTTTTTGCACAAAGAGTAAACTGTGGGTCTAATTTCTTCTGGGTAGAATTCAACTGCGCTCTGGATTACGGACTCATTAAAATCCAGGTTCTCCAAATTGTCTTTGGCGGAATTTACACCCGAGAATTCCAGAGCCTCAATGTCGGCTTCAATTTCCCCTTTACTCGTAGCATCTGGCTCATTTTCATCCGGAACCACCGATCCAGGCTTCTTGGCGTTCGCCCTCTTCCTTTTTTTTTCGCCATTCATCATGAGTTGCAATTATTCAACAGTCCACTGTTTTTTTCAAAATTACTCCTTTCATGTATTTTTCGCTTCTTTCCGGTAACTTGTAAATAGTAAAAAACCACCACCGCACTATTTAAGTTGCGCTTTAAATTGCCTGGAGGAAAAAAAAATACGTATATTTTTAAAAGTCCCTTGCGTCGTTGTTTTCCCCGGAATTTCCTCCCAAAGCTTATAATTGCTCTGTTGCCCTTGCATTAAACAAGCCGTACATTTTCCGGAAACGTCCGCTTGACTTATTATTTAACCTGAAAACCTATTTGTAAATTTCCGTTTCGCGTGAATTAATTACGTCCAATGGCAAAACCCAAAAAATAACCCAATCAAGTCCCCATGCCACCAAAAACCACCTCTTACGTAGATTTGTGCCGGCGTTCAACGAATCCGCATGAAGTTAATTTGAATTTCATGTGGAAAAAATGCATGTCATAAATACCGGTAAATGGGCGGCAACACCTTTCGTGTCAAAAGGCACGGCTTGGCATCCGGAAAAGAAAACGTTAATTAAAAATAACTATCGGTCGAAAATAGAAATGCCCTGCTTCGGACTGGAAAGTAAAGGTTTGCGACGGAACTAGGAGTGGCAAGTTGATTTTTCTGGATCTCTCTCAGAGGCCATTGGGAACCCTTGACTTAAGACCAAAACCGGGAAAAAAGGATGGGGGTGAAGGGCTTGTGGGATATTGTGGCTCCCTCTGGAGTTAGAGTGAGACCGGAGGTGTTGGAGGGCCAGGTGCTGGCGATAGATGCGAGCATTTGGCTGAAACAATTTTTGATGGGAATCAGGGACAGCGAGGGAAAGGTGCCTAAAGGAGTGCACTTATTGGGGTTTTTTAAGCGACTGTGTAAGCTACTCTATTATGGGATATTTCCGATTGTGGTCTTTGATGGAACCCCTCCGGACATAAAGAAAAGAACTCTGGAGCTGAGGAGAATGCAGCGCGAAGTTTCTGAAATAAACATGAGAAGAGTGGCCAACAAGCTGTTACTGAACAAAATAAGATTGAGTATTGCGAGGAAAGTTAAGGACAGGGTCGGCGGCGGGAAAGAAGGCAAAGCTTCGGAGAAGGAGGCGAGGGAGGAGGAGCTCGAAAAGGGAGGCCATGAGCCCGAGGAAGAAGACGAGCGAGAAGAACTTAAACTGTTTACCTCTTCTGAGGAAAGCGAGGCGGGGGACGAGGAATACGGCGTGAGCGCTCGTGGATATAGGAGTTATAGACTGAGGTATAAGAGCGGCGAGAACGGCAATGACCCGGAAACCGTAACCAGTTTTTTCCCGGTAATGGGGTTTTTGAGTGAGAGACGAAGGCTGGACGAAATGCCTGAGATAGACAGTAACTTGTTTGCTATGCCTGCACCAGTGAGTTCAAGTCACAAGTTCAAGTCGAGGAAGCTGACTAAAATAGATGATTTGAATATGTATTTAAGGAAAGCTGATGACCAAACCGACCAAAGGAGATTGATGGATCTGCCTCTGGACGCGGAAATAGACCCTCAGGTGTTTGACCAGCTGAATTCCAAGCTCCAGTACGAAATACTCATACAGCTAAGAGATGCCTGGATAAACGCCTTGAGAAGCAATGCTCTTGATACGAAAGACAATATGAACCAGTTTAGCAACTCTCAAATTGAGTGCTACTTAAGATACTTAAGGATTAACCAGGAAATTGAGAAGCTGAAGCTCAAAATGGCAAAGGAGTGTGAGGAGAACTCCAAGCCAGAATCAAACAGTGAGGATGAAATTGAGGTGGTGGAATACGGCAAGGTGTATGACCCCGATGAAGCTCTTGAAAGCGACGAAAAGGACAGGGATGACTATGAAGCTAATATTAACGACGACTCGACGCTCACAGGCAAAGTCTTCAGTTACTCAAGGAGTATGAAGGAGCAAGATGTTGGCCGGAGTAACCTAGGAGCTAACCTCGGCCTTGGTAAGGCCCCCGACAATCTAAACGCCGGCATCTTTTCAAACAAGAGCTTTAACGAAATGACGAGAATAAGCAAGAAGGACAGGACTCGATTCCTCCAAAGCACCGATTACTGCAAGAATCAAATCAGTCCTCTCAACACTCCTTTACTCGAATTAGAAGAACTACTCAGGGCGGACAACGCCCATATTAAAAGCCAAGCCAACTACAAACCCCGAGATGATCCAAGTAACTTCAACGACGCCCCAAGGCTAAGTTTACTCAGGGAAAACGTCCAGGATCTATTTAACTTCGAGCACGGAGGGATGGAGGCCCAAGACCCCGAGGACGACGGCTTCATTAAAGATTTGAAGCAAGAAGAGAGAGCTTGGAGGGACGAGGAGAAGGCCGAGCGCGAGGAGGAAGACGAAGATGTTTGGGGAAACATCGAGTGGGAAAGCCCCGGGCTGAAAAGCCCGAAAAAAGAGCCGACTGACGCCCACCAGGTCAAACAGCGGATTCTCGGCGAGCATCTTCTTTCGAGCATTGCGTCAAGCATAGACCTAATACTTGGGGAGTCAGGAATCGGAACTGATGCTGGACCCGGAACTCCCCCTCACGCCATTTCCCAGGTCGGAGACGCCGCTGAAAATGAAGGTGCTGCTCTTGAAACTACCGAGACTGCCGAAGCCACTCCAGAGAGCCCCGAGCCGGAAGACGCCGGCCAAGCTCCGGAAATTCCCGGCTCCACGGCGGCCGGCCGCGTCCCGGACCCCGGTGAAGTTGCGTGCCGAGCTCCGAGCGGGGCCGAAGCAAGGGCGGAGGAGGAGACCTTCCCGGAATCAGAGAAGGAGGCCGCCTCTCGTGCTGAAATGAACGCCGAGGCAACGCCAGAAACCCCCCTTGCCTCCGGCTCCGCCCCGGACCTCGGCCCCAGCTCCCGAGTTGAAGCCTCCGGGGTGGCGCGCTCTGGGGAGGAGGAGGAGGACGACGAGCTGGAAACTTGGCTCATGAGGGAGCTGGTGAGCGATGACTTCGCGAGTTACGACCGCAGCTTGGACGAAATCATGCAGGAGCTGGAAAGAGAGGAGGAGGAATTGACTTTGGAGTTCAACAAGCAGGAGGTCATTCTGAATTCGGAAGTCACGAGGGAGATGCAGTACCACATATGCGCTCTGCTGAGAGCCTTTGGGATTCCCTGGATCGACTCCCCGGGAGAGGCGGAGGCCCAGGCATCCGAGCTGACCCGGCTGGACATATGTGACGGAGTTCTTTCTGAAGATTCCGACTGCCTGATTTTCGGAGCAAAGAAGGTTTACCGCAACTTCTTCTCCGGAAATAGCATTGAAATGTACGAGATGGAGAGAACCAAGCGGTTCCTGGGAATAGAAAAGCAGGAGCAGCTGTATATACTGGCGATACTCCTAGGGTGCGACTATACCGTCGGGGTGAGCGGGATCGGTCCGGTAAATGCCGTGGAGGTATTGAAGGCCTACCCCGAGATAGAGGACATGCTCTTGTTTAAGGACTGGTCGACAAACAAGTTCCAAGATGGGGAAACCGAGCTGGCAAAAGACAGCCTCGAGAGAGCGGAGTTCAAGAGACTCCACTCCAACTACAGACACTCCTGGGTGTTCCCACCGGACTTTCCCTCGGTAGAGGCAATCAACGCGATGAGGAACCCGAGCGTGATTTCGTCCCGCATCACCCCCACCTTCGGAAGTATCGACAAAGACTCCGTCATAGAGATCATGGTAAACAACACAAACTTAACCAAGGAGAAGCTATCCAGCATAATAGACCCCATCATCAACAACAGCAAAAACAAGACCAGATTTAAGCAGGCCAGCATAGACGGATTCCTTAGCAAAAGAAGCTACTCGGAACTGAATAAGCAAGAAAAGGTCGCATCCATTGTCTCCAAGAGAATGAAGAAGGCGCTGGGAAAAGCGGCCAAAGGCCAGTCCAACTCGGCTCCCCCGCCCCCAGAAGGAGGAATCGCCTAAGTGAAGTACACCGGTCTGCCCTTATACATGTCCAAGATTTCCAACTGGTGGTGACTGAATTTGTGTTTGTGGATAAAATTCCAGCCGTCCTGGTGAGACTTGAGGAACTCCTGGATGCACTCCTGGATCTGCTTCTTCAGCACTTGGGAAATACTCTTGCTATTGGAGCTACTCGCTAGGAAGGTTATCGTTTCGGGAAGCCAGTAAGGGACGTCAAAAGGATGGCTCAAAACCGCAGAAATCAGCCCGAAGACTCCCGCCCCGAAGAACCTCCCCTCCAGGTCGCCGTTGCCTGAAGCGGACAAAAGGTAGAAAAAGGAGTCCGCTCTGAAGCTAATCGGCCCTCGCGCGTCCTTGCTGCAGTCCCCGGTGCCTCCCACCCAAGATTTAAACAGCTCGATGTATTGAACGCAAACGGAGCTCGGCAAGGCCCGGAAAAGGGAGCAAAGAGCGAGCTTAGAAACGTACTTAACATCCGCATGGTCCTCAAAAAGCCCGGAAATCACGTTGTTAAGGATCTTAATCTGGGTCGGCGAGTTGTTCAGAATCGGAGAGTAGAACTCCCCGATTATCGTGTTGACTCTGATCTTAAACAACTTGCTCTTGAGGAAGCAGAAGCCGTTACCTGCTTCGAGACTCTTGTCTCTGGTGTCCAGACCTGCAAAACAGCTGTTGCTCTCAACAATCCCATCCAGCAAAGCTTCCAGCGGAACTCCGTAGCTTTTGGTGCTCAACCGGGTGACTAATAAGAACATTAGGGAGCTATATGAAAGACCGGGAATGTCGCTGCCGCTCTGGCTACTACCACTGCCACATCCGTCATTGCCATCATCCCCACTCGAACCGTCTCCGTCCCCTCCCCCGAAGGAGCCGCAACCAAGCCCAGAAGCGTCAACAAGCTGCAGTTTGCTGATAATTTCGAACAACGAGCTAAATGGAACCAGGTCCTCAACGCCCAGCTTTGAATCCTGCTTGTCAGAGTATATTCCTCCCAGCAAACAGTAATAGAGAATTACCTCCAACCTTGAAAGGACGCAGTCTTGGTTTTTCCGCTCCTGCTTGTCGCGTTCAGCAACTTCAATCAAGCCGTCCAAATCCTCGCTGATTGCTGAAATAAGCTCCCTAAACTCCTTGACCAGGATTGACTTAAAAGAGTCGCCAGAGCCGCTAAAACATGTCCAGTTACCAGCAACCACCAGGGAGTGAAGCACATTCGACATTTCCTCCCTCAGCTGCCTAAAGTTATTTTCCTTGTCAAACGCCGCCTTAAACAAGTCCAATCCGCATCTCAAATAAAGCTGGAACTCCGAAAGAACTGAGTCGTCCCTAAAATCAATGTTCATTAGAAGCTCAGTTAATCCGCTTTGGTAAATCCTAAAAAGTTTAATCATCTCAAAAGTAGGCAGGGTTTCGCTTGTTACGCACTCCATCGTAGCCTTTTTGACCTCAATCCCCTCCTGGGAGAGGTCCTTCGCACCCCCGAACGGATTTAAGGTAAAATTAAGCAGTAATCTAATCATCCTGCCGTTAGCCATAGCCATTTCCGGAGGTAAATACGGGGAGGAGGGGATCGAAGCTCTCTGTTCTCCCGGCGGACGGGCTTGGATTTCTTTGAAGTAGTGGGGGATTTCCTGTCTGACGCTGGGAGTCAGAGAGTACTTGACAAAGTCCATGAGGCTGAAGATGAACGTTTGGTCGCTTCGCTGGAATTCTTGGTGCAGAATGTTCACCAGCTTGTTTTTGTCCAGAACGCTTTGATTGTCAAGGAATTGATCCATTTCGGGGGCGAAAGAGCAAGAAAAGACTGCGGAAAGAGCTTCCAGGATGAGCAGGTGCTTTTCTTTTTCCAAGTTTATATCTCCATTCTCCCTGCACCAATCTTGAAGAGTTTCGAGTATTGCTTCCAGGCCGCCTCCGCCCTTATCCTCGCGAGTTTTTAAGAGCCAGAACAACTGTTGGAAGAAGATGAAGTTAGTCAAGGAGAGGTTGTTGGAGTAGCACCTAAAACGATGGTACGGGAATGAATTAAAGATGGACGTGAAATTTAGGACCAAATGGTTCGTTATAATGCTTGCGTTCGTAATGTTCATCATTTTCCTTTCAATTCTAGAAATAGAGGACCCCACTACCGAACCGGCTAGGCCGGAAGAAGAGAGTGAATAGGACGAAGACTGTGAGGACGAGCTCGAATAGTAGATTAAGCTCGACTGAGTTAAATTCGGGTTATCATTGGAGATTTGGCCGACGTAGCTTGCGACGTCGGCCACATTTTCAAGCAAGTTCTTAAGGTTGCCAAGGGCCAAAATGTCTCCTTTCTTCGCCAGCTGAGTTAAAAAGTCCGAATCAAATTCGAAGAGAGTTTTGAAGAAGGAAGTAAGGCTGAAGAGCACCATTGAGAGGAAACTGCTGCTATTTAGTTTGTTCGTGTCCATCAGGACTTTCCACAAATAGTTCCAATATTGAGTAATGACTGATTTGGTTTCTGGATCTTTGGTTGTGCCACCACTCCTGACGATACTAACGATGATTCCCTGAAGATAAGTCAACAAAATCATTGACCTTCTCATTGGGAAATTATCCGCCGAATACTCCGTTGCCGTCAAACCGAGTTCATCCAATAGTAGCTTGGCAATCCTTAAAGTGTAAGAACAAGAATTGGAGGGAAAGCGAGGTTTTAGTTCCATTTTTTCGTTTTGTTCTTCAAGAGCCACGGACTGCAAGATGTGGGAATTAATTTCCCAAACGCATTGAAACTCCCTCTTCCAGTTGGGTTCAAAAAGTAAGTCAAGCAACTTCTCGAGCTTTACTCCCAAAGAGTACGATTGTCTGCTTGCGAAAGATCCGCGGTTACTTCCTTTTCCCAATTGATGAAAAAGCAAGCTATCGAAATCCCTGCTGCATAGAAGACAGTTCAAGCAGTTTAAAAGTCTTACTGGAATGTTTTCTTGGTCCAATTTGAGTGAAGAAGAATGGCAAATTAGGATGAATGTGTGCAGAAGCAACTCAAATTGGTTCCAAAGAGACCGAATCAGAGATCCATTACTGACTATTATATGTGAAAATCCAGACAAATGGCTATTAAGAAACTCCTGAACGGCTGAAGTTGAAAAGGAATTGTCCAGGTTCCCAAGGTCTCCTTTGCTGGAGCCTTTGTTTGGCTCCAGCTGAAGAAACACATACCTGCAATTGGACTTTAAGACCTCCCCAAAGTCTCCCGTCGCGTCCTGCTCTCGCGGTTTTAAAGTCTTTAGGTCCGTTAAAAATTCATACATTGAAGATTCTTTTTTACCCTTCTCTTGGAAGAGTTTGAAGATTGATATTGAAAAATAAACCTCGAAAAGGATGAATTGGAGAATCTGATTTCTGGATGAAATGTGAGAATTCAAGGACTCCTTTAAAGCTAACTGAGCTGCTTTTCTCACGATGTTATAGTTGCTCAGACTCAAGAATGCCATCAAGTAAACGAGCTTCCTCCTTTCTCCGAAAAATGAGTATTCGTGTCTAGCAATGTTAATCCTCTTGTTCCAAAAATAGTGAACATTCTTTAGCAAAAAGACTCTCGGAGAACTTCTTAAACTCGATTGGTAATGTATTCCATTTGTATAAGACAGCCAAGCCAAAATAGAGTCTGAAAAGTCAATATTATACAGAGAAGACAATGACAAATTTGTGGAAGATGAATAATAATGATTCAAGCATTGGCTTGCTGTCCTTATCAGCTTAGTCCTGAACTTAATCTCTTCAGTGTTGGTTATCTTTATACGGGGTTTTTTAAGTTTGTAGTACACTATTTTGCCTCCAGAGGTGGAATTCGTGATGGAGGCTTGCTCTTCAAGAGATTCCTCAACCTTTGATTTTTCCATTGGAACCTCAATAACTTGGATCCCAGAACATATTTCTGTGAGGAATAGAACGAGTCTGTAAACATCATTGTAGTATTTGGAGAAAAATGGCTCGAATTCCCGATAGAGGTCTTCTTGAAGAACCAGCCCTGAAAGCTTTTCCGATTTCCTTCCTTCACTTTCCGTTGCAAAATCAGTAGTTACTCTCGGGAAGATAGAGGATACGGACTTATTCAAGATCCTCAAATTGTTAAGACAAAAGAAGAAGTTGTTAACTGCCAGAGAGCTTGGTTTCTTTATTAACTCGCCTTCATTTTCTTCTGAATCAGAACTCTTGTTGCGCTCTTTTCCCGTTTTTCCTCCTCCAACTTTTGTTGCCTTTGAAAGACTTTCGAGTAAAATGTGGAAGTTGGCGGAACTATCTTGTATTTCTTTGTCATTTTTGCCCATATCCTTGGCTTTTTCTAGTTGCTGAAGGTAGTCTCCAAAAAGCTCGCTCAGAAGGTCTGATCCGGTTTCCAAGGTATCAGAATCAAGTTCACCCATCAGTAGCTTTAATACATACAAAAGGTTGAAGGTGAGGAGATTCTTCACTTCCCGTAGAGAATTATTATTGGGAGAAAACCATTCCAGTTTCCTGTTAGTGATGTTCAAGGCAAAGCTATCTCCAATGTGAAAAGGATGACCCCAGAATAACATTTCCTTAAACGCTCCGAGTTCAGAATCTTCAGATTCTGCCCTTGCTTCCAATAAAGCTTCTTCATCCTCAACTATCTGAAGGTGTGTCAAAGATTCAATCAACCTTTGCTGAAGTTTAAGTCCCGATCTTCTAACTTTCCTCCTCGAATCTTTTAAAAGTCCAAGTAGCAGAGAATAAATTCCAAAGTAATATTCCCGATTTCGCTTCTTCAAAATGTTGTCTCTAGTATACCGTATAAGGCTTGAAACTAAACTAACATAATAAAGTAGAAAAGACTCATCCTCGCTTTCTAGATCTTCCGTAGAAACTCCAGTTCCGCTTCTCGAGTTGTTTCCAATATACTTGAGCTTTTCATAATCTCCCCTATCGGTTAAATTGGAGGCAATTTTCCCATACAAAAATTCGCATTCATTTCCTATCTTAAGCAACAGCTTGGAAAGCACAGCCTCAAAAGCAAGGTCTGGATCACAAAACCCCATAGCAGATAAAATTTTGGAAAGATACTTGTAGTTATCCGGTGAAAAGTTATCAACAATCCATTTCCCGATCATCTCAAAGCAATCTTTTAATAATTGATGATACCCAAACAATTTGCACTTCAAAAGTAAGTTAACTATTAAAGCTCTGAGAGCATAAGATATTCCAAAGTCTATTGAAGAAGAGTAGTTTGCAGCTTCCGATGGCTTTACCACATTTCCCAACAAGTCCAAAATGCGTTCCAAGAATTCTGGAACCCAGCAATTAAAGATGTAATCCAAAAGTTGCTTTCTTTGCTGGTACTTGTTCATCAAGACACTAGGATCTTGAAGCTTTTTCTCATTAAACATGAAATAGAAATCCTCTCTTAGTTCCTTGTTGTCAAAAATATGTTCAAAATCTTCACCCCTTCCTCCATCTCTTTTGTCACTGTTTTGTTTGAAGTAATATTCCAGAGGAGATCTACCGTCAATTTCAGTGAATTTAGAGACTTCTTTTGGAATCTCACGTCTGTCTACGAGGGACTTGTCCGAAAAAGATCCATAGGGACCCTCTTTTGGGTAATTATATAATGCAACATAATGTTTTAGCTTAGTACTCTCTTTATTCCCGAACTTGGAGTCCAAAAGCGTTCTAGCCATATCAAACTCATCAAAATCCAAAGTCTTAATCTCCCGAGTTTGCTGTAGGTTGTAAAACAAAATCGTCAAGAAAAAGAGTGCCTGGTTGATTTTCATGGGATCAGAAATATCAATCCCTTGGAGAGAAATTTCCATAAATCCGGGCAAATCTTGCGGAATAAACTGCACAATCAGAGGTAATATAGTGGTCAAGATTCTGAAAGCTATATATACCTGATGTGTCTCAGTATCCCCTTGCAATGCCGGCATCAGTTTCATATTAAGCAAATAAGTTAGTAAAACGTCAGGCAGTATGTAAGTCCATCTCTTTAAGGAATCCTCATACCTTCCCGCAACTTGGGTGTCCTTGCTGTAAATCCCTTGTTCAATTAAAGGAAATAGAATAGTCAGGTAAAATTCGTCATCGAACCTGCAAAGCCGAGAAAATTCGGATTCTGCTCCGATCATCTTGGTTCTACCCAAAGCTGAATTCTCATTCCTCTCGAAATTGCTCTCAAATTCCACTCTTTCCCTAAATATTCTCTTGCAATACTGATAGGTTAGAGCTTGGACAAAGATGGAAATTCCATGGGACCATTTACCCACGTTGGAAGGATGATTTAGGGGGTAAACAATGCTTACCAAGTTCTTAAGAGCCTCTGGAACTGCTTTGACTTGATTTGGTAATTCATCCTTCAGTTTATCTATGCTTTTCCCTTCAAGAGTTTGTGTTCTGGGCTCTAAATTGGCCAGGGACTTCAACAGGTGGGTAAATATCACGGCAAATTTGCTGAAAATGTTTATTGGTTTTATTGTCATAGCTGAAAGAAACTCGTTAGAGATCACTTCCCTAATCAACGATGGTGTCTTAGTTTGGAGAAGCATGGAGTTTGAACTCCCAGAAGAAACAGAGGAAGTACTGGAAGTGGTCCCAGTATTTAGAGAACTGGAAACCACGTTTTGCAGGATCGGAATCCCAAGATGCACATAAAGTAACTGAAATAAATATGGGACTCTGGAGTATAGGCATTCCAAATTCTTCCCAATCCTCCAAGCGTGCCTGACCCCTCTTGAAATAAACAAAATCATTGCGGAATCCCAATAATTTACTATTTGGCCATTCAAGATGTCCCAAATTTCAAAGATACGCCCAGACTTTAACAGCTTGTAGGAGAAGCTGGAGTTGCAAACCAAAACTAACAGCCTTAAGTGGACAAAAAATGAAATACTTCTTTTGTCCTTTAAAAGCCAATTTTCTAGAAATTTCTCCAATTCTACCTCTTCAATGAAAGGCCTGTAAACATCCAAAATCCTCGTCAAACTCGAAATGAAATTCTTAATCTTCTGAACATTTACAGAGGATCCTTCCAAGTAGCCTCTAGTGCACTCTTTTTCCACCACTTCCATAATATATCCGCAGTCAATTATTCCGCAAATACATTCAGCCGTTGAAGTCCCAGAATCTCCTTGAAACTCCCCGAATTGGCATTTACATGCAAATTCGGTTCTCTCTTCCCCTTCCCTTCTCTGTCCTAGATCTTCCAAATCTGCCTGTGAAGTGAATCTCTCATGCCACCACCCCCTAAAATATAGCCTTTTGTAACTACTAATATGAAAAGTCAGAACGTTTGCAAAACGAATCCTATTGCTCATTGACACTTCCCCGTTCCTCACCACATTCCAAACATTTTGGATAATTCTTATTCTTTCCTCCTTCCTTACTAACTGAATAAATACCAAGTCTTCAAACTGCCCCAATAACCTCAGTAACCTCGTCAACTTACTGGCCTTATTCTGGGTAAACAATTCACAATCCCCGAAAAGTTCGAAAATCTCTTCAATCGTGTCCCGAGTTTCTCTCCTCTTAGAGCTCTCAACTACAAAACTCGGAAAGTAATCCTTATAATCCAAAGTTTTCTCAAACATCTTGATCTTTCCACCTTAATCCCGTCTCCTTTAAAGAATGCTTTTTAACTTTCTAAGCTTCAAGCTAGAACCTCTACCAAAAATAACTCAAATCTACCTCCCCCACACAACTCGTCTCTTTTCCAATTTTGAAAACAAATTATTACAAGAACCGAAGACTCCAAACCTATTGTTCTGCACTTATGTGCAGATACGCTAGTTATTATGGGTCAAAGCTGTTCGCAAATGGCCCATAAATCTCTTGTATTGAGAAGAAGGAACCAATTAATCAGCCCTAACTTGACTTCGTCTATTTATTTACTTTGCTTTCTTTCCTTGTCAAATTGTGTTAATCTTTTTGGGCGCCAATGCCGCCCCTTTTTATTTTAACCCCAAATACTTAAAATTCTCGCTCCTGGATATTCGTGAATAATCCCAATGCCCAAAATCCACGCCAGATATTCTCCCTAGCCTTTATCTACAAGTAAAATCAGCCAAATAAAAATTATTACCAGACCTCACCTACTTTTGCTCAAATCCCACTTGTGCGCTCCGCATTTGTTGGATTCCAATATTTTATTGTGGAATTAAATTATCTATCCACATGCAATTTTGCATATATGCATGCCGGTACAAGTCTGCAGAATTGGAGATTTCCTGGAAATTGATTTGGAACTAGCTATACTTTTGGTCACTTTAGTCCGCATTTAAGGTTATTTAATCGTCTTTGTTGTTCGATCTTGTTTCTGTTCTCTACCCCTAGTCATGATATTCGTGATTTTAGCACTCAAAGAGTGCTAAAATCTGTATTCAAAGTATTCATTAGCGAGAAAAAATATCAATCCATTTCACTTTGGAATTTGAAAATGCATCCCCGTCTGCTGTTACTACAAAAGTCTTATTGCCCACCTAATTGACTGCTTTCTTTGAAAATTCACGATACCGAGACCCGCTCTAGTATTATTCTCTCCTTTTTCCAGCTCATTGTTAAGACTATCACGAATCTTGGTGGGTCATTTCTTAATCTAGTTGCCCAAGTTCTGGCGGCAACATGAATATGATTACTAATTTCTTTTTAGGCACTTTTTGGGCTTGTGAAAGGAAATCGTAAAACACGCAGTAAACATTCTGGTATGAATTGAATAGATCAAAAGCTCGCTCGAATTAAGAGGAGATTATACTTTCTTCATACGCTGAGTACTGAAAAAAGGGAGTGAACGGATTTTGAATTGAAACCTCGCAGTAACCAGATACCGAACTATTTGGACTGGAAATTAGATGTAACCATCCCCACCACCCTTACTACTGCCCTCTTGTTCAATATTCGTCTACTTATAGTAGCTTGCTAGTCATTTCTGTGCCACTTCTCTGGCCTTGGTTAAATTCTGGAGTTATTTGTTGGGTCGAAAAAAAGACAGCCTTCAACTCTCGCACTCCAAACTGCCCAGTTACCGGGGGCAAGAAGGTACCATCTTGGACATATTACTTCACAAATCCACACATCCCATTTTAATAGAATCAAGGACGCAGGTACCAGGCCTAAATGTCGCTCTTTGGCAACACCACCAATGGAGGGCAAGGACTGGGCTTTGGAACTTCCACCCCCAGTTTGAACTTCGGAACCTCCAATACAAGCGCCAGTCTATTCGACACAAAGCCCTCTTCTCTAACTACTCCCTCGTTTAACAACCAAAGTAGTCTGTTTTCCAGCAGTTTCACGAACTCAAACCAGCCCACTAGCAATTTATTTGGGACAAACACTACCCAAGGACTTGGATTTGGGCTCGGAACAGGATCGAGCCTGGGGACAGGCTCTCTCTTTGCGAACGGTCCAAGCGCTCAGCCCCAGTCTTCCGTGCCCAGCATGATGAACTTGCCTCTTCAGCAGAGACAGGAACTTGAGCGAATAGAAAAACGCAAGCTGTATCTCCAAAAAGGGCTTTCTCTGCAAATGAACCCGAGTCTGACAGCCCTAACGTACCAACTGGATGAAAAGGCCCCGGAAAAGCAACAAGAGGTGGACAACTACATTTACTACAACTTGAATGACGAGGAGATCATTAAAAATCTGAACGAGACTAAGAAGCTTAACCCAGACCCAAGTAGGTGCTTCACACTCCCAATTAAAGGATTTGGAGAACTGGTACAAAGGGAGCAGCAGCAAAGGAAGGAGCTCGAGAATCTGGTCACCGAAATGAAGTCCGTCAAGGATGAAAATGTGAAGATCCTCCAGACTCTAAATGCCAACACTATTAAAAGGATAGAAGAATGCAAGAAAAGACACCAAAGCATAATTCACCAACTGGTCCACATTTCCTGCATGATTGAGGAGTTTGGGGAGAAAAACAACCTTGCCCAAGTTAACTACCAACTGGACGACCAGCTTAACCAAATTTTACATCAAATACAGGAAAACAACATGAAACTTGGAGCGTGGCAATCTTCCATAAACCAAATTGAAACCAACATCAAGTACATTGGCGAGCATCTGGACGAAAACACCTCCAAGCACAGTGAAAATCTCAAGAATCTTCTTGAGAGCTTCCACGGATCCAAACCTAATGCTTCCTCTTTTGATGCCCTCCCCCCCTCCGACTCCGCCAACTCCGAAAACAGCTCTGCCTCCGACCCAAACGGAAAAAACCATCCTTCTGCTATTGCTCCCGGGACCCTCCAAGAAGTCCCCAAAGGAACCAGAGACCCCTCCACTCCCAGCCCTCCCAGTAATGTGGAAGCCATTTTCGAAACCCTGGATGCTCAACAACAGCTGCTTGAGTCCCTCAACGACACTGTCAGAAACGACTCCCTCCTCATCCAACGGTTCGTCTCCAGGGTCTGAGTTCTCCCGGGACAAGCCAGGCCCAGTAAAGCCTCTCGACCTTCGCCTCTACACTCTAGGTGAACACTATGACGGTTCTAATTAAATATAATTTAATCTGCCTATCTACCTATCAATAATACTACTGTTGCTTTCACCGCAGCTATCGCTTCTCTCCAGGAAATGAGCCAGAGTAAGCATACTAGTTTAGGCCTTATAAGCTCTGGATGCCCTTCTGCCTCTTGCCTTCTCGAACTTACGTCCCTTAGATTGGACGCGAGGTCTAGATTTGCTCTTTGGTAGCCCGGGAGCTCTGCCAAAGTACTTCTCCTGGACTCTGGCCTTGGTCTTCCCTCTAAGCAGGACCACGTTAGAGCCCTTAGGAGCCCTCAAGGCGAGCTGATCAAAAGTTAGACACTCTCCGCCATACTTCTCAATATGTTTCCTGGCTGTCTCGGTGAACCTCAGGGCGCATACAGTCATTTTGGGGATCTTCAGTACCCTCGTGTCATCCATCACAGTCCCGACCACTGCTGCGATCTTGTCTTCCTTGCCATTCATGAAAATTGCAAGACGAGAAACAGAAATCGGAGCCTGGAATCTTCTCGCCATCTTCAGACGGCGAAGAACCGTACCGTTGAAGGGGGAGTCCGTTCTGCGCTCCAGGAAAGTGTAGAGTTTGGATAACAAAATTCGATACGGGTTTGTTGAGCGAGTTCTCTTGGAATGAGTCTTTTTGACACGACCTCCAGCCTTTAAATCGATACCCATTTTACACTCCTGGCAACAATGAAACTCCTTTTAGTCAAGCTCGAGATGAAAATCAAAACTATTGTTCGGACGCCTTTATCCAACCTAGTCTGAATTACTATTCACTTTTTCCGACTCCTTGTCTCTGTTTCTTTGCTCTTTTACTATTAGAGACGCCAATAAACTAATGTGGCGCCTAGTTGTGGCGCCACTCGCGGTACATTTTTTATTTAATACTACTTAATGTGGGCACAACCGGGATGGAGAGATTCAAACCGGAAGTTTGTAGATTTCCCTCTGGAGGCCTTCTTAGACTGAAGAAACCGCCCCTGGACCGTAGATAGTGTTCTCACCCCCGGGGGCAGGCTTGGTTCCAATTCGTCACGGACGCACTGTAAAATGGCCAAGCCGACCCCCCGGGCCAGCTCGGAGTGAAACCAGTAGCTTAGGATGTATGAAACCCAGAAACGCAGTAGGCAGAGAAATAAGGGGGGAGGAGACAAATCGGCGATTTAATTGCTATATAAGAAGACTTCTCGAAAGTCCTACTTTTGCAAAACGGCGGAAATCCTTCGCTCCAGCTTCTTGGCGATAACTTGCATCTGCTGGTCCAGAAACCGTTTCCAGGCCACCGCCTCCTCTTGCTTGTTGTGGGAGGAGGCGGCAAACTCGGAGTCCCATTGTTTCATCCCCTTCTTCCACTGCCTCAGGCTGTGGAGCTCATGTTCCAATAGTTTTCTGGCAGCGTCTCTGTTACCTGTGACGGAACTGTCCCCTCCCGTAGACCCGCTCGTCGGACGCATATTCTGAAGCAGAGCCATGAGTCTTGACGTCTGAGAACTCATATGATGGGCCTCGCTCAAGCCTCCTCCAGCCGTCGCGGAGGAGACGGAAGGATAGTGCAGCCCAGGGCCGCCCCCCGGAGGGTTGGAGGACGGAGGATGGGACGATCCTTGATTCGCTACGGAGATGCTGCCAGAGGCAGTGTGCTGGCCGAAACACTGGCCCCCGGAGCAGGATTGGAGGTTCTGGTTGTAACCATAGCTGTGGGCGCAGCCGAGTCCCGAATCGCCGCCCAGTCCCTCAAAAGGACGGGGGTTTGAGTAATTTTCAGAGCAGACTCCGCGAGTCTGCCGAATCTGTCCCGCAGCTCCTAGGTCACTGCCACCACCTCCGTGTTTCGGAACCCCTCCAGCAACCCTTTCCTCGGTCTGAGTGGTTCTGCTGATGTTGGACTCGTTGTTTTTTTTCAACTCATTCAGTTCGTTCCTAATATCCGTCAGGAGCGGCATAAGCACCATTGGGGACTCCGGGTACATAGCGGGGGAGTTGCTCGTCAAGGTCGGAAGGATGTTCTGACCCAGAGCCCCGCCGCCAAGCATCCGAGAAGATTTGGGGGGTGCGGAGTCCTCTCTGGCTTGGAAGCTAGAGTTTCCAGAGGCATCTTGAACCGTCTCTTTTGAAAATCCTAGTGAAACCCCCTGGCCGTTTTCACCGGCCCCTGAGTCGGCCTCTCCGACCTCTCTTCCGCGTAGGGAGGCCGTGCCTCTCTGTCTGGACTCTTTGCTTCTCTCGGTGAACAGCCTTAGCTCCTTTAGTAGATTCTTCTCCCTGCTCTCCGTGGCCTGGAGTTTTTCATACAGCTTTTTCATGCTCTTCTCCAGGGAGGCGATTGCATCGCTGTTCTTCTTAGCAGTCTCTGAGGCCGTCCCCGAGTCTCCCTCTCTCCCCGGGAGTGCCGAGTTGCCGAGTAAATCCTCGACGGTCCCGGAGACCTGGGAGCTCGCTTTGGGTCTTTGGTCTCCCCTAGCATCAGCCTGCGCCGAAGAGTCTCCGGGTCCTCCCAGAGTACTTCCAATGTCGCTGATTTGCTTGTGGAGGTGCAAAATTGTATATAACAGGTCCTCCTTTTGCTTCATTTCCTCCTGTATCTGTTGCTGGAGGACCTGGCAAGTTCTCTGAGTTTCCTTCTCGATATCCCTGTTCCTGACCTCCAAGTCCTCAATCATCCGACGCAACTCCCCGATTTCCTCCCTGTCTCTACAGGAAGAATGTCTTTCGTGGAGCAGCAGCTCTTTCTCTCTGTTCTTGAGGACCTCTTCCATCTCACTCAGTAACTCCTCGTTCCGCTGAATGGCCAGTTCCCTTTCGAAAAGCTGCTTGTCTTTTTCCTCAATCCGAATTAGCTCGTCCACCAAAGGCTTCCTCTCCTGATGGAGCAGCCTCTCTTTCTCGTCCAAGTCTCTCTCTTTCTCCCTAAGCTCCCGCTCCTTCTCGCCCAAAACTGTCTCCTTTCTGCTCAAGACTGACTCCTTGCACTTGCTCGAAGTCTCCCTTTCCTCCACCCTGGCCTCCCTTGAGAGAAGGCCCTCCTCTGCCAGTTTAGTCCTCTGACCCAAACTGCTCAGCTCCTTTTCCAAGTCGTTCAGCCCCATTTCCCTCTCCAAAAGAGTTTTCTCCTTCTCCATCAACTTGTTCTCCCGGTCTATGAGCTTGTTCTCCTTTTCGACCAGCCTTCCCTCCCGCTCAACAAACCGTCCTTCCTTATCCCTAAGCCTGCCCTCCCTCTCATACAGCTGACCCTCTCTTTCCTCTAAGGACCTCCTCTCTGATTCGCTCAGAGCCGCCCTCTGAGAGCTCAAAATGGCCTCCCTGCTTTCTAGTTCCTTCTCCTTTGTTGAAATGGCTTTTTGTCGCTTATCCAGCTCATACCAAAACTGCTCAAACTCCTTTTGCCTATTCTCAAGTTCGTTTATATACGCGTCAAACTCCTTTTGCTTGCCCTCCAAGTCGAGCTTCTGAGACCTCAAAAGACTTTCTAAGTCCTTCACCGAGCGCTCTCTCTCCTCCAAGTCCCTCAAACGACCTTCCTGCTGGGCCTCTTGGCGGCGCCTCAAATCCCGTCGCTCTCGCTCCTCGCCAAGCTCTCTCCTGACGCCGTCCAACTCTTTTCTATTCTCGGCAAGGTCGCGCCTGGCCTCGTCTAGTTCGCTCCTGGCCCCCTCCAGCTCCACTTCCAAAGTCTTTATCTGAGACTCGTACCGTCTGCTCGTCCTCTCCGCGCTATCACTCAAGGCACTCTCGAGTTTTGCATGCATCTGACGCTCCTCTTCTTCTAATTCTTTGGACCTTGCTGCTAGCGCATCCTCCAGATCCCCAAGTTCCTTTTTGAGTAAGTCCAATGACTTTTGTTTTTCGCTCAGTTCCAGCTTCTGGGATCGAAGTTCGACCCCTTGAGTGTCTAGATCTCTCCTGACTGACTCCAGCTCCGCCAGAGTTGTCCGCATTGCCATCCTCTCCTTCTCAGCCTCCTGAATCTTAAGTTCAAACTCTCCTTTTTCCCGCTCCATCTCACTCTTAACCTCCAGTAGTTTGTTTTTTTCAGCCTCAATTCTGCTCAGGTTCTCTCGGACCTCTTTTAACACCCTTTCGTTTTCTTTCTTTTCATTTTCTAGCTCCAACCTGTTCTTTTCGAGCTCGATTTTCTTCTTTTTAAATTCTGACTCATGCTCCATCTGGGCCTTTTCCATGTTGAGCGAGTAGTCCTCCACCATCTTGTTGAAACTTTGCTCCCTCAAATTCAAGTCATCCACACAAGCTTCGAACTCCTTTCGCTTTTCAACGATTTCCTTCTCCAGGTTGGAAACTGAGACGGATCTCTGCTCCAGCTCCCTGGTTCTCTCGGAGACCATTTGTTCCTGTGCCCTCAGTTTTTCCTCAAGATGAGCCAAAGACGCCTCCTTCCCATCAAGAAATCCCTCCCTAGATGCAACAGAGATTTCCCTCTCGTGCATTTCTATTTCCCTCTCGTTTGCAGCTCCAGTTGAAGCCTCTAGCTCCCGAAATTTATTTTTCCAGGATTCGATTTCCTTCTTCCTCAATTCCGCATTTTCAATCAGGTCCTCCAGAGAAGAGTATTCATTTTTCTTCAGAGTGTCGTTAAATTCGGTGATCACGGCTCTCAATTCCTCATATTCTTCCATGAGCGTTTCTCGTTCAATTCTCTCAATACTGAGCTTCTCGCCTAAGTCCTGGACCTTCTCTTCATACTCTTGTTTCATATCCCGAGCGCTCTTAGCCTCTAAGCTGCCAGCCTCCTTCAAAGAGTTTATCTCTTTCTCCAGCTTCTGGTTATCAAACTTGTACTCCGAGACCATATCCTTGTATCCATCCAATTCATTCTCAAGTTGTAGCTTCCTAGTTTCGAGTTCTTCCACACGCTTGTCATTCTGAATCACGTTCTCCAACTCGTCCACCCTTCTAAGGGCTTCCCTGTACAGCTGCCAGTAATTCTCCGCCTCCCGAGTACCCTCCGCTTCGTTTTCCGCGTTCTGTTCAGATATTAACTGTTCCAATCTCTCAAGTTCCTCTGCAAGCCGGGAGTTTCTTTCCTTTTCTAAATTCAGTTCCGTTTCGAATCTTCGACTCTGAGCCTCCACTATCGAAAGTTCGTTCATACTTTTATGATACAACGAACGTTCAACTTCCACCTGCCGCTGTAAATCTTCCATTGCATTTCTCACCAACACCATGAACCTAGCGCTATCCGGATCATTCTCATCCAAAACTCCCCGTGAAAGATTCAAATCGCCCAAATCCTTGGAAACCTTCACTTCTTCATTTTCCATCTCCCCTGATTTTAGATGAAAAAAATATATAACTTTACTGTGAACAAACTCTTGGTCATTAGAAACCGCCTAGATTCCTCTGCCACTCTAGGAATGGAATCCGGAGTAATCCAGACCCTTCACCCTGCTCGCCAATAGCTGACCCTATTCACAATTACCAGGGCCTCGCTCTATATATATATACTTTTTTTTTTTATTTTCCTCTTCACCCAACTTTTCCCCCTTGCTCCTTCTCATTTATTAACTCATTACCCCACACTTTATGTCTATATCGGAGTTCAAACAGTTTAGGCGCCATGTTCAACATGCAGAATTCCCCGCCTGAAAGCCCTAGCAGTCTTGCATAAGAGGCATAGGGGAAATTACTGCAAAAGATCGGGCTGTAGAAAGGGTTAAAACAAAAATCCTCAGAGAATTGTGATTCAGAATGTAAATTGGAGAGCCAAAGAAAAAAATTGCTTTATTCAAGGAGAGCAGTGGTCATCTTCATCAAGATATGGAACTAAAAATAAGGTCATCTCAAATAAATCGTATAGCTATTGATAAGTTCAACTTTCATGAGGCTTTTCAAACTAAAAGCACGAAACACATGATACCCACAGTAAAGAACTCGCCCCTCACATAGATTTTCCGAGTGCACTTAATGGTATCTCTTTAATATTAAACTCCCTGTAAATTCAGGTACCGATTATTTTATGGATCTAAATAGAGATAATTGGTACCTAACTCTCTAAATTTCACTGGGTCGAGCTCTATGCAATCAACAGTCCTATTGTAGATTCTGTGGTATCCGAGTAACGATCCCCAACATCTTCAATTAAAGGAGATTGTCAAGTTAGACGTTACGTCTTGTAGAGTACTGCACCTATACAGGACGTTACGATGACGTCGTCCCGAAGAGACAGAGACAAAACAAGATGCAACTTTCGAATTGGAATCTCGCAGACCAGCCAGCCTGCCTCCTCCAGAATCCAATTATAATCTTTTATTTTTTCAGAGAAACTCCCATGGTTTATTTCCAATGATAAAATTTATTTTTCAGCTCCCCTTCCTTTAGCGCCCACTGCAAGATTCCCAATATGCAGTATCATTTTTTGATCCAACTTCAAACCCTAACAAAAGAACCTAAAAATCATTAAGCAATAAAGCAAATTCATTTTTGAAAGCAGTCAATCTCTCCTCCATTCCCCCCCCCCCACGAGGTCATCTCTTAATTACCTAATTCTTTGTCCCCCGAGACTATTGGTTTCTCCTCGAGACCCGGAACAGTGGAAATCAAAAAAAGAAATGTAGTAACGACCCTCGTGAACCCCTTCATTTATACACCCCTACCAATCATACCGGAACTGAAGTATTCTAATGCACCGTCCTATTAAAAAAGTATAGGCCCCGCCGCTAATGCCGGCCATACAATGACATACAATACAAATACATTCTTGGTACTTCTACCTTCCCTAACTAAAAATTCCACGCCTCCAGAATCATTTAACTCGGTCAAGGTAAATGGGCAACTCTCCTACTCGGAATAATTGTGACGGATTGCTACATAAAGCCCCAAGTTTCAAAGCTCACCCATGACCATTCCTCATGCCATCAGCATCGCCGCCTTCATACTGCTTTCCCCTATTTTCCTCTTACCATCAGCACTTTATTTAGCCACGTGTAATACCCGCCAACATGCCTTTTGATTCTGTAACTTTCCACATATCGTGTGGCGGTAACAATGTGATACGTTTTGTCTACTCTTGCGCGCCGGCGGCAGCTGCGGTATGATAGGAAATAGAAAGGTAAGGGAAATCTTAATAATATTTTGAGAATAGGAATCGAAATAGAATTGGAAGTGTTTGTGGGAAAGGTAAGGATTTCACGGTTAAAGATATAGTGTTCAGGGAGTAACAAAATTCAGACCATTCATTGGTTTGTGCGGTTTCCCGAGACAAGAGTATTCATCTTTCGAGATCAACCCCAAAATTCGTTTGTGGAAAGAGCAGCAAGTTCTTTGAGGAAACCTGCCAAATCTTGGTATTTTCGGTTTTCCACTGTTTTGGGTCCTTGTTCTTTCGCTATTAGACGAATATCCCGAACTTATCTGAAATTAATCGTTAATTAGTCTGCTGACTTTAAATCCAATTCTATGAAATAAGCTGGTCGCAACTGCCTTTGGTAAAGAGTATAATATATGTTTTAACTAAACTAACCTACTGGACTATTTGCTTTAAACTTTAGATAATTGGTTCTTGTTTGAGAAATCAGGCTAGAACTAGGAAACAAATTTACTCTAAGTGATATGAATGGCGGTAGTAATATCCTCTCCACAATGTCAGCCTATGGAAGAGAGATGGATCACCACCACTACAATGGAGTCCCATCGTCCGGGAATTCAAATATGCTCACGGGCTATCCGATTTTGTACCAAAATAACCACCACAATCACCCTGCCGGGGATTTACTGACTTTGCAAATGCAGCTTCAGGGTAGCCAGTCTAACAATGAAAATGAGAATACCCTGGCAGCTTTGCAGAGAAACTGGATTGCCTTACAACAAAATAACGGAAATGTGGCTGGAGGAAGTTCTGGAGCCAATAATGGGATGCTCCACTCTTCTATTCACCACCCCCCTTCAATGACAATTCAGAATGATGAAATGGGCTATATGCGCAATTTGCTTCCTATTGGAGGGAATAACTCGTCTCCACTCCACTCCAACCAGTCCACTCTTTTAGACTCTTTGAAATTTGGAAGTGGCCTGGAACCTCCATCTCAGGTTTCTCAATATGGTCACCACCACCACATGGCTGGTGGAAACATACAACCAAGTATCTTGGACAATAGTATCTTAGGCAACAATGTAGGAATGTCTGGAATGGGGAGAAATAACCCCATGTCTGTGGGGACATCCCCCAGCGGTAGACTTCAGATGTCCATGAACCAAAATGATGGTTTGGGGGTGGGTGTGGACATGGTACCAAATAATGGCATGCTTCCCATGGGTTGTAATAGCTCTATTTCTGGGAATGTAATGGTTAACACTAGTGCGAATAACAACATTGAATGGCAGGGGGGAATTCCGATCAGAAACATACCGGATCTTATGACCATGCTGGATTTATCTGATATCCCCCCCCATGTTCAAATTCCCAAGTATTATGAAGGGATTAAGATATCCTTGGGGGAGGCTGGTAGAGAGATTCTCAGGTGTTACATCAACCAGAGAGGAATTAGAGGAAAGTTTATGAGCTCCAGCAACCTACAACAACTCCTGAGAGTTGCTCACCAATGTGGACTTTGGAATGCTGCGGTCAGATTACATTTAGAGTTCATTGGAGAAATACCCATGACAGCCAGTCATGCTGAAATGAGGAAGTATAAGAGCCTACAAACTAAGAGAAGATTGTCAAAACGGATCTCTGTCTTGTCCAAATTTGGAGCTCCTGTTGTTCGCAGGGCTGATGGAGAGGAGACTATTGAGTATAGGGACGGAATGAAGCTTTCCCTTGGAGTTGATGGGAGGAAGTTACTTTTGAAACGCATAAGAGAAACAAGGAGTTCAAGAGAAAATGAAATAAATAACTTGTTTTCCAAATATGGTTTAAAGTACAGCCAGCTCCGGAATGCTACAATTCACGAGCTTTGTAGAATGGCTTATGTCTGTGGTTTATGGGAGGAGGCGGTAAAGCTTCATTTTCAACATATAAGAAAGAAGGCCCATGAGAATACTGTTAACCAACAAGAGTCCGGGAGTGACTTGGATAGTGAAATGGATATTAACAAGGAAAGGGGTGATGATGAGATTATCTCCAATAACTTCCTGCAACAGCTTCACACTCCCGGAATGGATATTTTGGGAGTAAGTGGTAGTAATTCGGGTAATATTACCGGACCGAATAATCCAAGTATTGGCAAAAATTCTGTAATGGGTGCTATGGGTGCGGATTCAGTTCGTATTTCTGGAGGTCCAGGTTCGAATACTTCCCACCATGTTCACCATCATCCTATTCACCAGGCTCCTCATATTCAGAATGGAATGGGTAGATTCGGGATGTCCTCAGTCGGGGGAGGTTCTGTGACGGGGAGTGGAAACAAGTCACCAGGAGATCCATCCGGTCCCAATCCGGGTGGGTTGACCCACCAGAATTCGATTATTGGGATTTCGGAGGGTAGTCCTGGAATGCACCCTTCAATGGTACTTCCCGGTGGTGGTGGGACAGGAACCCAGGGTGCAGTTGGACACTCTCTTCCGGGGGATCACTTAAATTATGATGACTATAGGGGTTATATATTGGATGGGGCTGGAACGGGAAATCTTGACGGTGGTGCGGGTTTATCCAATTTGGGAAGTGGATCAATGGCAAATATAAGTGGTCGTATTGTGAGACACGACTCAAGAGGTGGGGCTGGAATGGGAGGTAATGCCTCTAATTCCATGGGGAAGATTTTGGGTGTGAATCCTAATGTCGTAGGAACCGGCAACGGTGGTAATAAGTCAGTTGCTGGGGGTGTTACTGATTTGGGTCCGGGTGCCATTATGCCCGGAATGGAGGAAGATGGACTAATTGGCATGACTACTGGTGCTTTGGGAGCCTTTGTTGGTTCGACTCCTGCGTCCGGGAATGGAGGAGTTACAGGCTCCGGAGTGAGCGGAAATGGAGTGTCTGGAGGGATTTCTGGTTATGATGGGATAGGTGGAGTGTCTTCTGGAAGTGGATATGACGACTACTCCCTACTATCAGCGTCATTGAGAAAGAGGGGTAAGTCTGGTGGTGCTCATGGTTTGGCTCCCAATATCGGGCCTGTAGATGGCTCCGGTGCCGCTGAAATGGCATCCCCAAATATGGTTGCCCACCCGAATACATCGTCATTCGTTATGGAGACCATATCGGGGATTTTGGGAGATGAGCCCTTGGGTGGGGGTATTGGTGATAAGACTGGTTATAAGGGTAGTGGTGGTTTGTCATCAGTGTTGGGAAATGACATAACTGGGATTTGTAACGGTGGTGAAACTCCTCAGTTATCAGCTGTGGTTGTATTAGCAGCGGCGAAGGCGGCGGAGGCAGCCCAAAACTCTGAGAACAAGAGTGGTGGAGGCAAGTCCTTGTATGAGGGCTCTGTGGACAGTGAGACCTTTACGGGGAAACAGCAGGGTGGAGTAGACGGGGATTCAGGATTTAATGGTTCTTCCGGGATCCCTTCGTTCCGAGAGGGAGAAAAGGAGGTGAATGGTGAAAGTCTGTCTTCTATTGAGAGAGTGGGCGCAGGGGAAGTAGCAAGTTATCAAGAAGGTTATGAAAGTAGTGGTTTAAATAGTAATCAAGATACCGGTGCTGTTCCAATAGACTCAGATCTACTGATAATTGGACCCAATATCCAGTCTGATGGGAAATCTGAGTTAACAAGTAATAGCTTGTCCATTAGTCATCAAGTTGAAGAGGGTACCAAAATTTCTCCTTCCTCTCCTGGCAGTGGTGGTGTTGTTTCTCCCTCTTCAGTTCCCCCAGTTTCCGTTGTGTCAATGGAAGGAGATGATAAATTTTCCTTTCCCCAGATGTTGAATTCCTCAACTCAACCAAGAAAAGATGAAGCCGGAACAAATTCCAGTAGTGAAAATGGAGGCGTATCCTTGGTTGCTCGGGGTTTGACAACTCAGTCAACAACTGACACTAGTATCGAGACTCCAGGAAACTGAATAAGAAAGGAGTGAACAGGGTGTCTACTTATGCACGTAATTAGTTTATATTTAATTAGAATTGAAAGAACCAGAAATGATATTAATGATAAATTGCAAGTCTAGAAGTGGAGAAGTGTTACTATAGTTGTGGAGATTATAACCTAATAATTAGATGATTATAGCGAATATAATATTTATATATATATATATATATTTATTTATTTATTTATTTTATCTATCTGTTCTTGAGTTGGACTTCTAGGTAATCCCCTTATCCTTTTAGTTATACCGGCGACTGCATGCATTGCGGGGGTGCATGCAATTGCCGAAAGAGAACTGGCGGGAAGTGATTATGGGAAAATGAAATAGTAAGAATTAATAATAGAGAGATCTCGTGGCCGAGAGATGATGCATATGGTTTGAAGAGAGGAAATGGACAGCAAAAAGCTAAAGGACCATAAAAGGGAAATAAATGCGAGAAAAAGCTGTGGATTTTCCAAGGTGGAGGTCGCGATTGGGGAGATTTACATTGGCTGTGGGGGCGTTACTCTTGTTGATAAGTGGTAGGTTGAATTAAGAGTGGAAATTTTAGATACATGAAATTAACTTTTTTAGAGCCGAGTTATTCTGAAAACTTCTCTCAGCCGCAGTTAAGGAGATTGGGGTCGCTTCACTCTCACCACCCCCACCACTCCCATTATCACCCAGTTTCGGTACAGAGTGGAGTAGTCAGGACCCCAGTCCCACAGGGACTGGCAAGAGAACTTCCGCCTCCAACCCCATTATACTCCCAAGTTCCAGAGGTGGACGGATCTGAAGAGTCCGTAACTTCAGTGCAAGAAACTCTTGTTGAAACTGGAAATCCAAAGTACTCAAAGAGAGATGTAATTGTGACCAGAGATCCATTTTACACCTGCCCAATGGGATTTAGTTTTGAAGGTAAGTTTACAAACTCCAGTGAAGGAAAGGGGGCGGGGGGTTGCCTTTTGAAATCCTGGAAAGATGAAATTAACTTGGAATTTCAGTTCCAACAATAGATGGGACTTCACCTTCAGCTCAGCAAAAATGTTTCAAGATGGAGGTGGCGGATTTTGTCTTGGGTTGCCCAAATGGTTGGGCCTTTAATGGAATCAAGTGTACAGGCGTTCTGACGGCGGAGGCACACCAGGCCTGTGATGAAGGCTGGGATATATTGATGGACGATACTGCAGGACTTCAGTGCATACAGAAATTAGTGGCTCCGAAGTTAATTTCATGTCCCGATAACTACTTGCTTTTGGAGAATGAGTGTGCGTTTCCGATGCATTCCAGACCGGACTTAATTTGTCCAGAAACGTTTGTCCCATTAAGCAATGGAAACTGTCAAAAGGACATTAGGGTACCCGCAGCCTTGGAATGTCCTCCAGAATATATTTTGGTCGAGGGGGACTGTGAGAAAAGAGTGGAAATTCCCGTCACCCAATTTAATAGGATTTGCCCATTAGGTTTTTCTCTGGATTCCGGGGGGAGTTGTACAAAACAGGTAAATATGAATGCAAGATTCACCTGTAGGGAAGGATACGAAAAATCCCCAATGGGAGATGGAGAAAGAGGATGTGTTCGATCAATCATAATAGATGCAAAATTTAGATGTTCACAAGAGTAAGTTAGGAAGATTTTGGGTATTTCAGACGAGTTGACTGCTCTGGGGTAGCTATGAATTTTTACAGGGAAAATGTGTTAAGAAATTAACCAAGGCTCCAATGATTTCTTGTCAGGAAGGTAAGTCTAGTAGGTTTAGAAGGAACCTGGGGCTCATAACATAAATAATTCATTCTATTTTTAAATATCTCAGGATTTGTTTTGGAGAATGGGACAGAATGTGTAAAACATTCAAAACTTCCCCCAAAGTTTGAGTGTCCAAAGAAAAAAGACTATATGTATAATCCACAAACAAAGCTTTGTCATTCCACGAGTCATCACCATTCTCGTAAGTTAATCAAAGTTTTTTGGAACTAAGTGTTACCGAGGTATATTAACTTCATTTTTTCTTCAGAGAAAACACATCAGGCTTTGGTGATTTGTCCCATTGGATCTGTTCCACAAGGAAATGATCACTGCCTCTCAACTGAGAAGACCCCTCCCAAAGTGGAGTGTATGGATCAAGGTAAGCTTCTTTCATGAATGAGCAAATATCAGAACAAGTGCTAAATACGTTTTCCTAATTATTCAGGGTGGGTTTTCGACGAAGAAGTAAAACTGTGCGTCTATGCAGAGTTTTCAACACCCAATTTTGAATGTCCCATGGAGTCACAAAATATTGGGAACGGCAAGTAAGTCATAAGGAAAAAGAAAATAGAGAATTTGAATGACTTTATAATAATAGGTGCAAAGTAGTGGAGACTGAAAGCACAGATATTGAATGTCCTCCAGAGTTTATATATGAGGGAAATGGACTATGTATAAGTAGACTCCAAGCAGATCCTCAGATCAAATGTCCTAGTGGTAAGTTAAAGAGTAGAGAAGACCAGTTCGACTGGAAACTCTCTAAAGATCAGAGATGAGTTTGAAATTCTTTTTTCCGGGTACTTAGGGTCATCCGCAACTCCCAATGGAAGCTGCCTAAAGATTGAATTAATCTCGCCGAAGCCTATCTGTCCCGAAGGTCTGAAGGCTTCAATAACCGTGATGGACGGACAAATTCCGCTTTGTATAGGGAGAGAAATCGTGCCAAAACAAGAAACTTGTCCTTCAAACTACGAACTTGTAACTGATTCTGAGACAGGATTGAGAAGGTGTAGAACTTACACAAAGAGTGAGCCCATAATAGCTTGTGCAAACGGATTCGTAGAGGATTCTCAAGGCTGTGTGCAGACTGTCACATCCTCCCCAAGACTGCTTTGTCCAGAGGACTACCTCCTTCAATACTCTAGATGCATAAAACAAGTGGAAGATATGCCAAATAAGATGTGCCCCGGAGGATTTGAACTGGTAGACGACGACCAATGCAGCCAGACAGTGTTCTCAAAGCCAATTCCAAATTGTCCGGATGACTACTTGTTTGACAACATAGTGAAGAGGTGCTACAAGGTCGACGTCCAGTATAACTTTGCATCGGTGGATACGACGATTTACAAGCAAAACTACACGAGCATCGTGCAGTCTGGAGACATGGAAAAGGAAGAGGACGAAAACAGAAAGAATGGCAAAGAATCTGGAGAGGAAAACAATCCTCCCCCTCCATTCCCGAACCAGTTCCAGGGAATTCCAAATGGCGTTTACCCTGTATATCAAAGAATGCTTCCTCCTCAGAACCAACCACAGTCAATTAGGCCACCTCCGATTCAGTCGGTCTACCCTCCTCAGGCCTACTTGCAGAACGGGGTCTACTCTACCTACGGGGGAGGGCTTCCTCAAAATGGGCAATTTGCAACTGGAGCTGCTGGTTACGGATATCCTTTCCCGGGGTTCCAGCAATATGCTCCGGCTCCAAGGTTCACAAATAGTCCTTCCTATCCTGTATATATGAGAAGTCTTTCAGAGGAGAAGACGGAACTTTGAGTTTGAAGGAAAGGAGCTTTTTAGAAGCGTTCGTTCTCTACCAAAAACTGAAGATACCGAGAAGTGCTCTCTCTATTTCTTTGAGTTATCTCAAACTCAGTCTTGGAATCATACAAACAATATATATGAATCACCTTCAAACTTATAAAATTCTTAAATTACTAGCACGTTAAGTATAATGAAGAATATTCTCAAGTTTTTTTAATAACTCGTTTCCCGTTGTTATTAGTAATATTTCTAACGCGTAATTTTTACATAGATTCCCGTAAAATTAATGGGGATTTTTGACAGTGCGAGAGAAACAAATAATAGAAAAAGAAAATCCACCTTTGGATTCATACATGACTTTTCTTACAAACGTTCAAAGTCACTTTAAACTTGGGATCTTTTCACTCTCCCCTCAATTCAAAGTTAAATACTGGGATACTTTAACTTAAATGATTCATCACTTTTTCTCAAAAGTACATGCATCCATGTGGATAATTCATAGGTTTTGTAGAAAAATATGCACAAACACCGGCGCATGCACTATAGAGAGAAAGGTGGGAGAAGGAAAGAACTGTTAGAAACCTTTGCTGTATACTTATTTATCACTGTAAAATTAAGTTAGGTGGTTAATTAATTAGAGGAAAGCTAAATTTGGGTAGAGAACTGTGATTATATAGAAATATCTTTTTCCTGGTTTCAGTGGAGAACAAGTTTGTGAAGGCCGAGGTTTGAGCTAACAAGAGAAACAAAACGTACGGCCGTGAATTCGCCTTGTTTCTCGAAGTGCTCAAATGCAGGAAACGAGTCAATTTTGTCTTTGGAAGTTTCTGCAAGGGGTCTTGAGAGGAAACTTGCAAGAAACGAAACTTAGAGCGGGAAACGCGCAGCTAGGCAAAGTTAAATCGTCAGAAATAATACAAGTATGTAAAGAAATGTGTAGTGAATTTGGCGGGCGAATAAAGTAGACAGATACCAAAGAAAAGCTAAGAAACAGGGAATAAAGGGTGAAAAAGGGCCCACACGAGAGAAAAGGAGCAGAGCCAATTGGAAGAGGTTTCAGAGTTTTGTTGTGTTTGAGAGGAGAGGAGTTTGGATTTGCGGGAGAGGCTGGCCAGAAACTGCTGTGTGGGCAAGAGTTGGATTTTGGAGAAAGATCGATGAGAAGAGCAAGTGAACGAGGAAGGAGCGAGATTTAGGCTTGAAGTAAATGCTGAGTAGGCTGTGTATGGCCGAGAAGGCCTTGTCTATTCTTCGTGGTGGGTACTCCATACCATTTCCGGAGCCTCAAAGTAGCGTGAGGAGTCACTGGGACTTTCTGCTACAGGAGATGGCGTGGATGTCCAAGGACTTTTATCAGGAACGAAGGTGGAAGGCATATGCGGCGAAGCGTCTGTCACAGATGGTACAAAACTTTTGGAAGAAGAAGATGCTTAACTTGGAACGTCACGTATCATCCAAATGTAGCGCCTTGATCCAGTCGTTTTGGCTGGGAATTGCGGACAGCATGGATCCGGAATTAGTGCCGGCGGATTTGAGGCCGTACACAATGGTGATTCATGCTGCGTCTTCGGGAGGTGAGGGGCAGACCAGCGCAGCGAGGAAACGTTTGTACAACTATTGTGTGAGGCAACTGGAGCAGGGACTTTACGAGTGTGGGAGACTTAAGGAGATGATGAAGAGCAGCGAGAGAGGCCGAGTAAAGAGTCCAGAACAGGATTCTGGGAATGAGACGTTTCCGGATTCCCCAATGAGCATCGATGTTGACCAGGACAATGAGGGATGCCAGTGGGTGGTCGACGAAGATTTGCTCCTGCAACTAGAGCCGCTGGCTTTCATCAAGGCCGGAACTTCCTCTGGCCCGCAGGGCCCGAGGAGCCTTGAACCAGAGGGGGCTTCGGGCAGCAATGCGGGATCTTCTGGGAGCAACATTAGCACTGCTCTTGGAAGCGTTCAGGGTGTGGGGACCACTGGGGTTTCTCCTGCCTCCGCGGGGAGCTCGGCAAAGTTTTCCTCGGGTTCAGGGACGGAAAAATACTCGGACATCTCTGATTTGTTCAGGGAGTTTTCGACCAAGCAGGAGGAGGTTGTGGATTTGAGCGATTACCGAAAGTACTTGGAAGGCTGGGCCGACACGGTCCAGGTGTTACTTCAGGGACCGGGTATAATTAATACAAAGGGCGAGTACAGGCCTCCGAATCCGCACTTGGACTCCAAGAGCCTTTTGCTGGCTCCCAAGTCCAATCTTGTGGAAATGGAGGATATTTCCCTTTTGCTGTCTCTCTTTGTGTTGGCGGCGGACAACCTGCCGGCCTTCTTGAACCGCTATATGGTTTCCTCGCCTTCCAACGTTGTGTATCGCGGATCCGGGGGGATGATTTCGGGGTCCTCGCACGATTCCATGGTCAATGAGTTTGGTATTGAGAGCAAGCGGAAAAGTAGGAGGAGGAGCGCCTCCGGTTCCAAGAAGATGCCCGGCATTCTTCCCCAGCACTTACAGCCCTCCGGCCAGATTCCGCACGTTGCCGGCGCAAGTGTCGTTCCCACTCCCGGATCCTCGGTTCCAGGAGTCATTTCTGGTCCAGGTTCCGTGCAGGCGGCAACGGAGCACGCCAGTAGCTTTGACATTCTCGCGTATGCGGACACTTGGGACACTTCGGAAGACATCATATTGGTCTACTTTGTTTCGCAGTACTCATCCTCAGATGGCGTGAGCCTGTTGAGGTCTGACAAGAAGCCCCCCTCCACCAACTGGAACCTTATTGCGTTGTCTCTAAACTATTTTTTCAGCACTTTGTACGGGAGGATGAAAACGCCCAAGCAGTGCCAGGAGCGCTGGGGATTTCTTAATAGAGATGCGAAGGAGGACCACCCGGGAGAAAAGGAGGAGGTCGGCGAGAACAAGGGGAGTTCGGGGAAAGCGGGCGAGGAGAGCTCGGCCAACGCGGAGAGTGAGATTTCGAAGGCAGAAATCGAGAGCTTACTAAAGAAGGAGCGGGTCGTCGAGATCTTACCGAGTACCAACAAGAAGAGACTTTCCGGGAGGTCTTTGGTGAGGCACTTGAAGGAGTTTGTGGACTCCTTCGATCCCCAGGAAGGCGAGGTCGGACTGCAGGGGGAGACAAAGGCGAGCCACCCAGACCAGATGGGCACTTCGGAGCCTGGAGAGAGCTCGGGTTCAGGGTCGAGTCAGAGGCCGGCGGAAGATGCCCGGGAGGAGGGCGGCGTCTGGCCCAAGGATAGCGTCATTCCCAGACTGACGGTTCAGGATCTGCTGAAAAGCGCTAAGGAGGAGAGAGAGCGAAGGCTGGGGAGGGAAGAGAGGCAAAGAGGCGAAGGCGGCTGCGAAAATTCCCCGACCCCACCGCCCCCGGACACCCAGAGCGACTCTAAAACGGGAGGCCCCCGGACTGGAGTCTCGGAAGATGTTTCCGGCGGCGATAAGGGCTCCGAGGGGGCGGAGGCAGGAGGGGGAACTGTAAAGACGGTAGATTGCTACCGGGGAGAGCAGCTGCACCTCTTGTCGTCGATCGTAAGCAAGTTTGGGGCCAATATGAGGAAGAGGTCTCTGCAGAACCAGCAGTTCCAGGATTCCTTCCAGATCACGTCCTATTTGCAGACTATCCAGCAGAACTACGGGCCCAACATTCTGCAGGATGGCGTCATACCGCCCCACCAGAGCCATGCGAACCTGGTTGCCCACGTGAACCAGGTGCTAAACCAGTACATTGAGTCCTCAATTGCCAACAATTCCAGCAACAGCGGCGGCACCGGCAATGCCAGCACGGGGGCGGCTGCTGGAGGAAATAACGCAAGCTCCGGCACGACTCTGGGAAGCGGGTCGGGCTCCAACAACGGCTCCACCACGTCTTCGTCTGGAGGAGCCGCGGCGGCCGCGGCTTCCCAGTCGAACTCGAACGTCTTGCCTTCCAACACTGCGACCGGAGGCGGGGGGTCCTCCAATCTAACTCCCCTGCCCAGTGGGATCCCACAGCATCTTTTGGCTCCCGGGAATCTCCCTCCTGCCACTAGCGTCGAGGAGTACTTGTCTCGGCTGCCGGGGATAGACATCCAGCTAAAGTTGATTGACTACTCTCTGGATAGGTATCGCCAGAGCACCATGGGCGGCAGGTACGGAGGCACGGGAATCTTGATGTCTACCTCTTCGACCTGCAGAAAGCCCCAATTACCGGAGTTTCTACTGCAGCGGTCCGTCATCAGCGGAGCAGGGACTGGAGCCGGGTCCGCCGCAGTCCAACAGGGCGCCGTCCATCAGGGGGGAGAGCAACAGGTTCCGATGCAGCAGGCCTCCTACACTCCGCCGGTTGTCTCCGGGCAGCCGGGGCATATTATTCTTTCCAAAAATCAGATCATCAAGATGAAGAAGAGGGAGGTCACTCAGAAGCAGCAGGCCGCAGTCCAGGGCAACGCGAGCGTCAAGAGGAGGAAGACAAATATGGTTCCGCCAGGCGGGCACGGAAACGGGGCGATAGCTTCCGGTGGCATTCAGGGCGAGATGATTCCTCACGGGAGGGTCGGGGGGATGCAGCCACAACAGCCTTCTCTTCCTTCCTCTTCTCACATGGGCGGGGGGGGACCTGGGGCGCCTTCCCAGGCACCTTCGCCTCTCGTTCCTGCCGTTCCTTCCCAGCCACAGACGGTGTCATCCTCTTCTCAGCTCCAACAGCACGCGCACCACCAGGGCCAGATGCAGGCTCATCCGCAAGGGCCTTCTCAGATGCATCCTCCAGCGCAGCAGAAGTACGGCCAGTACAATCCGCAGGCTTCATCCCACTTGCATTCTTCCCAGCAACAAAATCAGCAGCAGCAGTATCAACCACAGTACCAGCAACAACAACAGCAGTACCAGCAACAGCAGCAACAACAACAGCAGCAGCAGCAGCAACAACAACAGCAACAGCAACAACAGCAGCAGCAGCAGCAGCAGCAACAACAACAACAACAACAACAACAACAACAGCAGCAGCAGCAACAACAGCAGCAGCAACAACAGCAGCAGCAACAGCAGCATCTTCACGGCCTGAACCAGTACCATCCACAGTCTAACAATATGGCGCACAATTCGGGCTCTGGAGGAGAGCTGCATTCGGGCAAGGTGGGGATTCAGCCTGGACCGGCGGGGGGAGGAGTCCACTTGGGGAGTCACCACTCGAGCCAGATATCCGCACACGGGACCTCCGGAGGCAACGGCGGTGGGGGCGGCTTGGCAAGGCCCACGAAGGGCTATCTGGGAGGGGGAGGCCTCCAGTCGAGAGCGGGCGCTCCGATGGATGTTGGGGGCGGAGGCGACGCGGGAGATGGAGGAGCGGGCATGAGCACTCAGATTCCGGGAGCGACTTCGTACCACCACGCCCCTCCTCATCCTCCCTTGGGGAGCGGCCAGTCCTCCCCTCCAGTTGAGAGCTCCAGGTACGCCGACGATACTGCGGGAGCGAGCGTCTCTGGAGTTAATTCTGGAATCCCTTCCAACGAGAATAACATTTCGGCGTCCCACAAGCCTCTGGGGACTTCCGCCCGGCAGGGCGGGTACGCCGGGGGAGGCGGAGGGGGGTCGGATCTATGGGGCTCCGGAAATAGCGGAGACTCGGGGTCCAGCATTTCGCAGGGCGGAGTTTCCGGTGCTCAGAGCAGAGACGCGGGAGGACTGGGAGGCCCGGCCAACCCCGGCCCGGGGGACGGCCAGCAACGACACTTTGGAGGATCTCTCGGAGACTTGGGCTCCGGCGGCGGAATTCAGGGAGTTTTGGATGGAGGGACCAACATAAGTAACAATGATAATAACAATAACGATAACGACAATGACAATAGTATTGCTGAGTGATGACAATCGCAATCTTAGTCGGGGAATTCTTAAAGCTGTGACGATTCCGAGAGTCCGGTCTCCCAAATTTGAATGGGGAGGAGGGAAGGCGAGAAGGGGAGGAGAAAAGGGGCGAGGAGGGGAGGAGAAAAGGAGCGAGAAGGAGAAGGGTGCGGATGAGGACGCCTCCTCCCGCCTCCCGAATTCCGAATGCGAATTACAGTTAACTTTTTTCCTTGGTAATGGGCGCGCTCAAGACCGTCTGAGTACTCCGGGACCCACCACCCACTTACTTGCACTGTTTATATATATCATCTGTGAGCGCGCATGCTTATGTAGTATTATTTACGGGGTACATAGATGCGCGCGTATATACCTCTTTACAGATTCACTAATTAGCGTAGATGACAACTAAGTAATTTTGCCATTGGCGGGGGAGCGGCGGCGCCTGCAGAGACATTCTCCGCGGCCCACTGCATTTACTGTGTACAACTGGGCGTGTTTCTCTCCGGTTCCGATTCCCTGCACTCCGGGACCGAGCGGGGGGGGGGGG
>JABXOJ010000062.1:0-36243 GCA_014529505.1 Cryptosporidium felis
GGGGGGGGGGGGGGGGGGGGGGGGCGGGAAGGAGCAGAGCGAGTTCGTCTCTTCCGTCGCTCTTCTTTTACCTTGGGAACCCGAGATTCGACTTTCATGGTTAAAAATCCTAGGAGGAGTCTAGCTAGCTTTCTTTTCAGATATAATCTAGTCTTATATTTGCCACGGGGTGTGTCCGCGTCCCCTCTCCGTAGGAGAGGCGAGGAGGTCTGGAGGGCTCCCTTGCTCACAGGGCCTTGGTGGCCTTTTCGTACAGAACGTCTACGACGTTGGAGAGGTTGTCAAAGGTGGAGATGAGATCGGTAATAACCAGGTTGGAGCCCCGGCCCTCCTCGAAGATAGTGAGAATTCCGTTGTGCTGGTCAATGTTGCCGTGAATGCTTTTGTTCAGGATCATCTCGATGATCTTGGAATAGACTGTCTCGAAGGGGAGGTTGAGGAACTTGGCCAGCTGGGAAATCTCTATGTGGGAGTACGACTCCAGAATTCTCAAGATGTTCTGCTCCATCAGGCTTTCGTAGAGTTCGCTTATGTGCTTGCTTACAACCATGTCGCCGGTTAGCTCCGTCCGGTAGGTCTTCAGGACGTCCTCGAACATGCTCAGAGACCTATTTTCGCAGCAAGAGGCCGCCATCTTGAGGGCCTCTATCTCTCTGTTCTGGAACTTGACCTTGTTCTTACCGGAAAGTAGGGACCCCAAGTTGCTCGTCTGGTGAGACATAATCTTGGAGAGGAGCATGTACTTGAGAGACTGCAGAGCCCTCTCGTCATTAGCAATGTTAAAGGCCTCGAAGGCCTCGTAGAAGTAGGAAAAGGACGTTTTGTAGTCTCCCTCGTCCGCCAAAATGATTCCCGACTGTAGGTCTATGTCCGCCTGTAATAGAGGAGGACAGTGAATGGAGTTGGCGTTCGTCCTTGCTGCCGTCAGAGCGGCCTTGGACTTCGGAATGTTGCGGATCCTGTACTCGAGCTTGCTCTCAATCAAGTAAATCTCCACCAGAAGGACTTTATCGTCCACCTTCTTCACCTCCTTGATAAGTTCTTCCAGATACTCCAATCCCTTGACGAACTGGCTCGAACTCAAGTAAACGGTCGCCAGGCGAGCCGTAATCCTGTGTCTCAGAAAGGTCCTTTTCTCCTCCTTGCACCACTCAATGCACTCTAGACATAACTCTTCCTGCAACTTTTCGGTGTTTGGAATCCTGGACAGCTTGTCCATAAGAGTTCTGATGATTTTCGCAACTCTCGCCTTCGGGAGTTCTCCGATTATGGGCCCGATTAGCCCAACCAGCTGCTTTAGCTCCGACGCCATTCCCTGCTTCTCATAAATGCCTCCCAAGAGATAAATAGCCTGTTCCTGAATCTTAACTCCGTCGTCGATTTCGTCCAAGCCCTGGCGTTTGATGATGTCCAGAAGCAGCGAAATGGAGGATTCAAAGTCGGAGTCGGCCTTGGACTTGGCCTCTTCAAACTTGCTCCTCAAATCCGCTTCCATCTTAAGTCTCTCCAAAGTATCCACAACACGTCAGTTATGCGCAATAGTACTGAAAATGCCTGAGGGAGTCTAAAAAAGAACCACCGAAACCCAAGCCTCCGATTCGTGAAACTGGGGGATTTCTTCAAATAATTGCGGAGCTTTGGTTTCGAAGCTTAGCAATTTGCAAAATTTTTCCTCGTACTTAATTTTGCCTGGGCAGCTTAGGTGCAACTCCTTTTGGCGCCTGGACTTCCCCACTAAAACTTTATTTACGGGTCTTGAGGCCCAGAATAGGCTTTTAGGAGGCAAACAAGGAGTAAACTTGCAAAGGCTTTAGTTCGTTTGCTGGTTTTTTTTAGACCTAAGGGGTTTCAAGACCCTGCCCAAAATGGCACAACGAAGATCGAACTTGATTACTCTGGCTCCATTCTTGTACTATTCGAAAGCACTTTCGAGACTTACTTGTTTCTGAGGACTTGACATTCACCTTCGAAAGAGGGCATATTAACCCGGGACAAGTCTCCAAACTTTGAAAATTGGATTCATTTCTTCCCTTCTCAGAAATGGGGCCACCCCACAGGCAAAAGGAAAACGGCGAGCAGAATGCGCAAAATAGAGAAATTTCCTCTTTATTGATTGATTCCTTGAGAAATCAAGTCAGTAAAGTCTCCGCCTTCAACAAGTTCCACTACATTAAAAACTCAAGGAAGCCATGCGAGACCGAAAAAGACTCTCAAATTGGCAATATTGCAGATCGAATTCGAAACGCCATTTCCATCAACAGACTAAACTCCGCCCAGAGGCCCGGCTGCAACGAAAGTAGTTTTCACAACCAGAGCGAAGACGTGTTTTCGCCGTTTAGGAAGAGAAACAAGAGTTCCGAAAGGTCTTTGCTTCAAAATAAGGTTTTTTCCTTCAACCAGGCAATTTCCGAACAAGACAATATACTTCTGCACACCATAAACAAGATGAGATTTGAACAGATCAGGCTTAAAAACCGTGAAGACAGCGCCAAGGAAGACTCTCTGGACAGACCTGGGTCCGAGTCCGGACTGGACTCGGAACCAGACGCCTACTTCTTCTTTCCCCAAGTCTACACCCCGCTTTATCCAATCAAGCTTCTTAACTTGCAGGAACTTTATCTTTTCATCTGGCTCTTTTACAAAGAATGCCGGGAAGAAACCCAAGTATCTGCTCCAAACTCAAACCTTCCTAGACTTTTGTTCTTCTCCCCAGAAAAAGTCTCAGTTTCACAGTTTTCCACAGTATTGTCGGGTAGAATTACCCACTATTTAGACCACCGAATCCTCTTCCCGAACGAGGCCTGCGCCGGGAAGCTATTTCTGAACTCTGTAAAGTAAGTTTTCATTCAAAGCCGCCTCTTTCCCGGGGCGTTTGCGAAAATGACGAAATTAAAAAACCCCAACACTGTTTAACTTAGATGGCAGAAGGTCAGCAGGATAATCGAACCCCACTCCCCCGAGGATCTCTCTGCCTTTGTTTTTATTTTGGCGAGCCCGATTTCCGTCAAATCAAAGGACAGCTCCTACTTCATTTCCTCTAGTCTCTTTTTTGTCTGCAACTTCACGAATCTCTTAACGTGTATTGAAGGAAATTAGTCCGGCCTTTGGATCTTGCCACCCTTCTTAGAATTTTCGTTTAACTTGTTTTTTTCATTTACACCTTCTTTCGACGACACTTTCCCAGTTGGCACTGATTTTTCCTCCGAGTCCTGACCTGCGCAGCTAATTGCGGTTACGTGTCAATTTGATTTCATGTCACTTTTTACGTAGACAATACAAAACCGGTATATGCAAGTGGAGAGATAATTTATTGGCTGCATGCATACATGCAGATTATAAGCACAAATGATGTGGATATATTTTATATGTGGGGAAATGCTGTCTCTCGGAGATTCCGCTAAGATACGGGATGAACTTTGGTTTAATACCCAGTTCGTGCAGATGGCGATGCAAGAATTTTGCTGGGGACTGCTCTTGAGCAGAAAAAAGCGAGCAATAAACAAGACCCTTTTCGAAATAGTGACTTCTGGAAGGAAGGAGATTGAGAAAGTGTCACTTAAAGACTCAACCGCTCGCTTAAAAAAACTGAAAGCATTATTCAACTAGAAATCCGTTGAGTCGGGAATAGCAGTTATAACTTTAATTATCAAGGCTTGGAATAAAAGAATGAATAAAGGGGAAGCCAAGGCAGAATGGGCGGTACGGCCTGACATTTAAGTTATAATTTGACATAGAAGAAAGCGTATCTAAAAAAAAAGAGTTTGAAGGTAAATCACGAAATTCACAAGCAATTCAGGGCAAATAGGAATGGAGATAGACTCTGACATTTCAAATGAGGATTTTGAGGGGATGGAGGACGACACGGTGTTGATGGTTCCCGGGGACGAGCTAGAGAGGTAAGTTGAATTTGGAGCTGGAGAGAAAGCTGTAAAGCAACTCTTGAATCTAACTCGAAAATACTTTCAGCGGCGACGATGAAGATTTTCCTCTTTTTGATGTGGGGGACGAGTCCTCAGCTACATTGCTTTCGATTGATTCTCCGGTTTGCTGTTTGGATGTTGACCCAGTTAGAAAGGGAAGAGTTCTGTTTGGAGGCTGCGACGACAAGGCCTACTTGTCTGACATTCCGAAAGAGCCAGTTGAGGTGCTTCCAGGCTCCAGCAAGGCAAACATTGGCATAAGAAAGGTCATTGAGGGCCACTCGGACACTGTTTCCTGCGTATCTTATTCCGCGGACGGAAAGTTCTTCGCAACAAGCGGTTGCGATGGGACAGTTAGAGTCTATGGAAATGAGGATTCGAATGAAGGACAACTGGTTTGCGTCCTTGAGGGCCCCTCGGACGAACTGGAGTTTATTCGTTGGCATCCTCGCGGCCCGTGCATCTTGGCTGGAGGGGTGGATGGAACGGGATGGCTCTGGATGGTCCCAGAAGGAAGGGTTCTTTCGGTACTGTCTGGGCACGGAAACAGCATAACTTGTGGAGACTTTAGTAGCGATGGAAAGCTGGCGTGCACGGGGTCTTTAGATGGGAGTGTGGTTATTTGGAGTCCAAGAAATGGCGAAAGTCAGCATAAAATCCCAAGAAGTTGCTTTTCGGACGCGAGAAGCTCTGGAGGAGAGTCTTCACACTTCGATGAGGTTGGGGTCGTTTCAATGCGGAGCCATGCGAAAAGTCCCCTTTTGGCAGTCGGGCTTACCGACGGCACCTTGTCGCTTGTTCACTCAGAAGCCGGGAAGATATTAAGCTTGAATAAAAGGCACAAAGAGTCCTTGGAGTGCTTAGAGTTTGTCAATAACTTGGAGGATCCATTATTGGCAACTGGAGACATGGGTGGAGAGCTGATAGTGTGGAATTACGAGCACAATAGAGAATGTTTTGCGATGAAAAACGAGGAGTTGCAGCACTCAAACGGAGTTTTGCCGGGAATTACCAGCATTAGCTGGGGGGGAGACAGAAACAATACATTGATAGCAGCTGGCTGTCTGGACGGAACTATTAGAGTTTGGGATTACAGAACAGGAGGAAATGTTAAAACGCTCAAGGGCCACCGAAGTGGGATCTTGTCGATGAAGGTCGTGGACTTCGTTTTTAAAGAAAGTTATATTCTTAGGTTAGTTTCTACAGGAGATGACGGGAAGTGCCTGCTTTGGGATTTCAGGGTGTAAAGGACCCGTTCTTGAAAACAGTCCTAACAAATTATCTTCAAGACATCCTGCAAGGCCTTTGTATACTGGTTTAAAGCTTGAACAATGTCATCGTCTGCGGCTTCTCTATTTTGGGACTCCTTTGCAATGTCATTCTTAATATGAGCAATCTCCTCTAGTACGAAGTTCTGGAATTTGTCTTGGGTTCTTTCAATTTTATCTTTAAGCTGGTTAAAGTTGTCATTGATGGTGCTCAATACAATCTCTTTATTACTAATTTCCCGGTTAATTTCCTCCTCAACGTGGTTTTCAAGCTCCTTCAGAAACAGTTTCATCTGCTCTTCTTTTTCTTCCGCAATATGGTACTCTCTCTCAGCTATTGATTTGGCGTTCATAATCTCATTCACAAGATTTTGGTGCTTGTGCTCAAACTCCTCGATGATCTTTGACTTGTCGCTCACAATCTCTTTCTCGATAATCGCGAGTCTCTCGTCCAAGCTTTGGCATGCGATTGAAAGTTGGTCAAGCTTTCCTAGAAACACCCCCTCCAGTTTCTCCTTTATTGCCGACATCTGCTCCTCAAAGTTGCGCTTCATATTGGACTGCATCTCGCTTCTTTGATGGTTTTCAGCCTCTATTGCCTTCTTCAGTTTCATTGTGTTCTCCTTGAGCACTTGCAGTCTGTTCTCCTCGTACTCCCTCTTCTGGCGAGTATCATTCCTAAGCTGCTTTTCCAGCCCAAGCAGCTGTCCTTGGATCTGTCCAAGCTTTTGTTTCGTTGAAAGCGGAAGCGAGGAATGATTAATTAAAGAAACTGGAGAATTTACGAGTCCCGTGCCTCCTTCCGGCACAGTAATTGAATTCAGGCTCGCCGCCATAGACGTATTGCTGTTTGATCCCAAGCTACTGACCGCTCCCCCCAGCTGCTGGGAAAACAAGTTTCCGAGAGATCCCCCCTTGCTGTTGGAGTTCTTCAGGTTCAAGCTGTTTTGCCGAACGCTCCTACTCGACAGGCTCAGCTGAAGCTGTTTTGGAGACCCAGACTGGTTATTCAGTCCCAAAAGATTCAAATTCTCATTGCTATTCAGCTCATCAAGGCTGGTGGTTATATCCAAATTAGTCCTTGTGGCATCACTTGAGGGCGTTGGATTCAGCGCTCCCTCCGAAGGCAAAGGCAACGAAGATTTGCTGATCAAGTCCATAATCTCCTCTTTTGACATGACTCGGGCTCTCTAATGTTGGAACTTCCCGTGCCTCTTCAGATCCACTTACATTACACAAACAACTCAACTTGGGGATCTTTTTTTTATTCCTCCTCAATCGGTTGTTCCGTTCCGAGTGAAAAAGATGATCTCTACTCAGTCTGACTCGAACTGCGCAAAACTGCTCACTCCATCCCTCTCGCCGGACACTACTAATTAGCCAAAATAAAAAAAAAGGATTTTCTCACGCTTTTATTCCGGCTCTGTAAATTACACAAAAATTCTCCCTTGTTGGCGCCTAAAAGTTTACTCTTGTTCTCCAAGAAAAAAAGGCAAAAAACAAAAAACTAAATGACTATATATACAAATTACGCAGATTAACATTCCGCGGTGAAGGTCTTTTGACTTCCGGAAGTGGAGAAGTGAAGCGAAATTGTCGCGGCTTCCTTCTTCGTTTATTTACCTCAAAACCCCCCAGTATGCAATATAATATAGATTTCCGTGCGAAATTCCCAGCCAATTGCGTGCCCAGAGGGAGCCATCTCTTGGCTTCTTTTTCCGCAAAGTGACTTTTGCAGCCATTTCCACTTCGTACCCGTCCATTCAATGTGGCAAATTTAGATCTGTTCCCGCCAAAACTTCCGTTTACAATTGTTTATGCATGCATGCGCACTTGCGGTACCCGTGAGAGAAAATCGGACGGCCCGAGGAATTCGTGAATAAGAGGCGGAGATGCGCACGAAGGTGTGGAGTCCCGACGGTTTTGCCGAGCGCCCGTTGGAGCTGAAAAGAGCCTCCTCGCCTACTTCTTGATTAGGCAGATACATGAGATGATGACCAGGACCATGACGATGGACGAGGTGATGGTGATGATCATTTTTCTGTCGAAGATTTTGGTCTTCTGCTCGGCTGAGCTCATTCCGTTGAGGTCTATATACCCTCTGTTGTGGAGTTTGGTGTAGTCGTCTTCGGCTCCAAGAGGGTAGTATTCCGAGTCATGGGGGCTGAGGTGGTCCAGGCCGCGGCCGACCTTTCGGATGTTTTTCCTGCTGGACTTTTTCTTCGCCCCGGCGCCCCCGTCTTCCCTGGACTCGTCTCGTTCCTGGTCATCTCCGGCCCCGTTCCCTTCGTCTCTTTGGCTTTTGGGGCTCACACTTTGAAGAATCTCCAGCTCTGGAATATGGGGAACTGGAGGCGGAGGAGGCAGGTCCTGTTGAGATGGAAAGTGAGAAGTGAGCAGTCTTAATGTACTCTTCCCCCGGAGTGAGTCTCGGACGCGCATTTCCGCCTCACTCACTTAACTGCCTCGAGAGCTCCCACATTAAAGTGGAAGCGCAGAAAGAAAGACAAAAGCAGGATGCTGGGGGGCGTGCGTGGCCTGGAACTTACCGCCAGATGAGCCTGCGAAGTTATTCTGTAGATCTCCTTGAGTCTAGTGGTGCAGGTGGCGCACCTGATCTTCTCGGAAACATCTACTGGCCTTTCCTCGTCGAAATTCCTCTCTTCCAGAAGGAATCTTATTTGGTTGCTGAGATGCTTCCACAGCAAGTCAATAATGCTCACGGACTCCGCTCTGACAGCAATGTGGATCACGTTCTCCTTGGAGGAGTCCCTGGCGTGAAGGAGGTGCTGCACTCCGTAAATCTTCCTATTGATCAGTTCCTTGGTGGCGTAGAAGAGTCCGTTTCTGATTACTGCAGTCAGCAAAGTATCGATTTTCTGGATTCATTTGGTGATAAAGCAAGCAAACGTTTCTGGGCGGCCGCTCCAGTTCTTCCTAACTCACCTTTACAGTACACGTGTAAAATAAGGTACCGATAAATTGGGTCGGGATCTCCTGCAAAATGTTGTCCATGCTTTCGATCGCGCCCCTTGCTTTGTCTTCCAGGTCGCTCTCGTATTTGGGGTTTTCCAAACAGTCTATGAGTTCAAAGTAGCCCACCACTGACGGAGGAGTCTCCTGCATGGTTTGGCTGAGGTAGTTGGCCACGTCATAGCCTAAGTTGAAGAAAGGAGGGAGCAAGGAGCAGGGAACCCGGATTCAACGGAAAGGGGGTTCAAACAGTTGCGTCGCGGAGTGAGGCGCACTAATTGAGCATTCCAAATCGGGCCTTTGGACCCCGACCTGGCTTCTTTTTCAAACTTACATGAACTTCTCAGGCTCGTACCGATGTCACTGTATACCTCCTTGTATTCGCTCTCTTTTACGCACTGAATTTGCCCGGGAACCAGCAAACCAGCGAGGACGAGCAGAAGCAAACTTAACCTCTGCGGAGCCGAAGAAAACCGAAACGGGTTTCTCCGCATCTCTCTCGGTCCGGCATTTTTGCGCAGCGCCATCTTTGCAAACTGAGTTCTTGCGCAATTCCTGCTCGGTCCTCACACATATATACGAGTGCACTCACTTACTATGTATCTGGCTTTGCCGAACAACCTCGGCCCAATTCCACCTTGCTCAAGCCCCGTAGACTTCTTTCCCAATATAACTTCTGGCAGTTTCTCTTACTACTTTACTTACCTATTATTATTGCATCTCTCCCCCGGGCCCGAAACACACATACACATTATTCCCTCGGAGTTTTCCTGCTCCGCCTTTTAGTGCACTGCGCAAAAACCGTGCACACAAATTTGTGGAATGGCGCCAAACCATGCAGACGGCTGCATGCGGGTACCTACCTGGGCGCGGCGCCCAAGGTCCGAAAGAGAAGGCCCGCAAACGGGCCAGAGCACAAGAGCGAGCCAGCCTACAGCAACGCGGGGGCGCACAAAAGGGCGGTTAAACTTAACTAACTAAATTAGAGATTAAATTAAACGAGCTTGGGTCGCGGGAGACCCGAGATCTTATAATTCCTCGAAGTTACCTGCCGAGTAGTCACGGCGGGCTCCCCTCCGCTTGTTCGATTTCACTGGCGCGGAGCCCGCCCCGTGGGGAGGAGCGAGCTAAACCTTGGTGGCGAACCAGATGAGAAGGAGCACGACGGTGAAGACGACGCAGAAGATGATGATGGACCAGAAGAGGACTTTCTCCAGGAAGCTTTTCGGCTTGGAGGCATCGCTCTTCTCGGGTTGCTTCTCGTCCCGGCCCTCCTTGTCCTCTTGGTCCCGCTGCTCTTCCTCGAGAGACCTCTCGAGGTCTTGGCCGGAGAACTCGCTGGAGTTCTGCACCACTTCTCCCCGAACGTCCTCGTCGTGGGCGGTCTTGCGGCGGACGTCCTCCTCGTCCTGCTCGGACCCAGCAACCTCGTCCTGGAGAGTACTTTCGGACAGCCCGAGACTCTCGTGGGCCTGGATCTTTTGGTGTCTGTGGCGGGAAGAGACCTCGGACTTCCCGGCCTCGTAGTTCTCTTTCTGGGCCCGCAGATTCCTCTGGACGGAGTCCTTCTCAAGCTCCTCCCTGGAATAAGCGTCGAACAAGGCGCTGACCTCCCTTCCCTTTTCCAAGGCGGTCTCCATAGCCTCCGCCTCGGGAGCGCTCATCTTCAACACGGGCTTGCAGAACAGCGCGGCGGTCTCGGTCATCACCCTTTGCTTTTTTCGCTCCTCGAGGACGGCCTCCGGGTCCAGCTTCTTAACGTAGTTGGACATGGTCCTGTAGGTGTTCTTGAGTCTTCTGATGATGCTCGGACGCCTCTCGTCCACGGCGACGTCCAGGGGAGTCTGGCTCAGGGCATTCTTCTCCTCCAGGGCCACTTTGATCTCAATCGGGTCCTTAATCAGCCTCAAGACAAAATCCACAACCTGCAAGCTGTTGGACTTGGACGCGAGGTGGAGCGGGTTGTTGCCCTCCGAGTCGTAGTAGTGGCCGTACTTGACGCACCCCCACATCTTGTTCGCTATAGGGTGAAGCAGAGACGACAAGTACCCGTACTCGATCAGCTTCTGGTAGACCGTTCTCCCGTGAGTCTTGTCGGCCTCGCATACGTACAGAGCCAAGGCCTCCTGCGGACTGATTCCCTCCGCAGCCGGATCCTTAAGGACGTCAAAGGCCGCATTTATGGTCTTCTCTGCCTGGACGTTGGTCATCGACTTGAGGGCCGTGATCTCCTCGAAGATGATCCTAAACGCCGCCTGGGACGAAGTGCCGATCAAGTCCCTGTTCCACTGAAACTTCTCGGTCACTTCCGGGCAACTCGGAGTAGGCAGGTACTTGGAAGAGTCCGGACTCTCCTCTGGGCCTCCCCCTCTTTTTCTCCCGAACTGGGTCTGGAGCGGTCGGGTCTGCGGCTCGCTCTTGAAGGATCTCGTCGGCTGCACCACTCCCAAAAGCACGTCCAAAGTACTGGGAGCCACGTGGCCAACGAGGTCGCCCGAAACCCCCTCTCTGAGGGAGTCTGAGGCCTTCTGCACTTGGTCTAGGTTCTCCGGCGGAAGCGCGTCTCTGACCAACTCCTCCTCCTCCCTGTCGTCGCCGCCCGGACCGCCCGCCTCGCTAATGCCTGGAACAATTGACTTCTCCCGCGCCGAGCTCGGGACGCCCTGGGGCTCCTTGTCGCTCAGAGCAATGTCTCCCGACAAGGAGGCCACTCCTCCGGGCTCTCCGGCCTGGCTCGAGTCCTCGCGCATCTGGTCCCGCTGGTCCGGGCCAGGCGACTGGCTCGGACTCTGCTCAATCTGCAAATCGTCAGAGGTCTCGAGCCCCTGTTTCTCGTCTCTCCTGGACTCCGAGGCCGAGCCCTCCGTGCCCTCGGAACTAACTTCTCCAGAGCCCTCCTCGTCTTCCTCCGCATAGGTGCTCTGCATAGAGTTCTCGGGCCTTTGCTGGGCCCTATCTCCGCCTCCTCCCTGGTCCCCAGTGGAGACCGGCCTCTCGGCCCCGCTTTCGGTCCTCGACTCTTCTTCGTCGTAACTGGACTCCGAGCTGGACTGGTTCACTACGCTCGCCTCTATTCCTCCGCTCCAGGAAACCTCCAGCAAAACCAGGCCTAGAAGCAAGGCCAGGACGCTGTACCTCTTCATGCTTGCTTCCCTTCAACAGACTGACTTGTCCCGGAAAGGTTCGTCTTCGGTCGAGAGATTCGCAAGCTCAACCTTTCTTTCTCGCCTTCTCCTCGGATCAACCCGCGCTCTCTCCTTCTTCCCCAAATATCAGCTACTTTCACTTAGCCCAACCCCCAAGGCTGCGGCATCAAAAGCGCGTGCAGGGCAAGACCTGTGTAGCCTCTTGCTCTCCCTCCTCTCACTCCTCGTTTCCGGCGCAACTGCGACTGCTTAGTAACGCCCTTGACTAGTGCCCGGTGGTCGCTCGTGTGACCGACCTCCCTATAGTCTTCTCAGTTTCGCTAAACACGCTCTCGAGCCAACTCCTTCGGCCGCTCTCTGCCTGCTCTACTCCGTGTATCGCAGGCTGCCTCTCTGAAATCGTGCGTATCTTCGCCTTCCTTCTACTTCTCTTGAAATTACTCAATTACTTCTCGCTCCAAACAGCTGCTACCCTTTACCCGGCTCTGCCATTCCAAAACCCTCCAGGGAGCCTTCTACCTTGCCTGCTCACACCCTCCTGAAACAAGCGCACCTTACACTATTACACCGGCAGCACACAGTTGTTGGCAGCACACAGTTGTTGGCAGCACACAGTTGTTGGCAGCACACAGTTGTTGGCAGCACACAGTTGTTGGCAGCACACAAAATTACCGGAAGCCCAAAGCCCTTCCTTTCCCCGGCCGCTCTGCGCCTCACTCACCTGTGTGCAGACACACGCCGTGCACACGGCCCGGCGCTCCTCCGCGGTGGCCCTCCTCCCCCGGCGGCCATCCGGCCTCCGAAAGCTGCCAGCCAGACGCAAGAGGAAGGGCCTCCGGGCCCGTCCCCTCTCCGAGAAGCGGCTCCCGAGCCCTCTCCGCCCGGCTCCCTGCGCCCCCCGCAGGACCTCCGACGAAAACGAGCGAGTCTCGCACTCCCGGAGAAGAACCCGAAAAATAATTGACTGGTCTTCCTTCGTCCACAAACACTCTGCGGAGCCCGCATGCATGCGCATTGCCAACAAATCCCGCGAGGTGCATACCGGGGTGTAGGCGGGCCCCCACACTTGGGAATCTACATGCAACAACACGTAAGAAAAAATAAGAGGGGAAGGCTGGGCCCAGGAATCAAGGGCCGTACGGAAGTGGAAAGCGGATACAAGATATGTAAAAGACACGACTGGACAGGGAGAGAGAAGGTGGGCAACTGGGCAACTTTCTCCTTTTTTGAAAGCAATAATTACCGTGGTAGCGGAGTCTCCCGAAACTAGAACTGGATCCTTGTGTGCAGAAGGCGAACATGATTGGAGGCTTGGGAAGGAGAGCGTTGGGGGCCTTGGCCATTGCCGCGGCAGTTTCGGTCTCCCTCGGGACTTCCGCCGAAAGGGTGGTGAGGCTCAACGACGAGAGCTTCCAGGACTTCGTGAGGGAAAACAAGAACGCGCTGGTGGTGTTCCACGACCCTTCGGAGAAGTCGAGGAGGATTCTCGAGGGGCTGGAGGAGGTCATGGAGAGGGTGGAGGAGTCCCGGGGGACCGGGAAGATAGCCGTTTTGGACGTGCGGGACTCGGAGAGGGTCGTTCCGAGCCTGGGGATCACCAGCTTCCCCAAGATTCTGCTTTTCTCCGGGGACGCCGTCAACTTCCGTGAGTACCCGAACCACCTCTCCGGAGTGGAGAAGGACCCAATGGTCTCCATATTGCTTTCCAGGGACAGCCCGGCGTACCAGGAGTTTGACTCCAGAGGCGCCGAGTCCCTGGAAAAGGCTCTCCAGGAGTACGACCTCGAGAGCAGGGTATACGGCTCCCGTCTCCCGGTGGTCGTGTACTTGGGCAAGCCGGACACGAAGAGGACGAAGGTCGTCGTGGAGAGTTTGAAGAACTTAAGGGAGACCGGAGTTTCGGTCAAGGCCTTCGTGATTTACGTCAAGTTCAAGTCCGACATCGGGCTGCACATCCACAGGCTCCCTGAGCCGGAGGGCATCGCGGGCAACCCCCCCATCAACCCGAAGAGTCGGTACGTCGTCGGCAAGAGGATCCTGGGGCTGCTGGAGTGGACCAGCGACACTCTGTCTGTCTTTCTGGAGTCCGCCGTCAGACCCCTGGTGTCCTTCAGAGGAGACGAGCCCATGTACGTGCACAAGAGCACCAACTCCCTCATCGCTTATGTTAAGGGAGACACCTCCCTGGACAAGTACGGGTCCCGGAACATCCAGCTTCCGAGCCGCGAAACCATGGACAAGCTCAGAGCCTTCGCCAAGGACAACTTCGTCCCCGAGGACCCCGACAGAGACGTGGCCGTCGGCCTTGTGCTCCCGGGGCTCGAGGAGAAGGTCGAGAGGCACACCGGGTTCTACAGGAAGGAGCACGCGGAGAGAGGCACTTACCTCCTTAAGCTCAGAAGGTCCAGGTTCCACGCTGACGAGCGGGGCCTTAGCAACAAGTTCCTCCTCGGGGCGGACCAGGTCGAGAAGGACGGCCTCGGGGAGTTGCTCTCCAGGGCGAGGAGAGGCGAGATCCCCGTGTTCTACAAAAGCAGGGTCTCGGGGCTCCCGGAGTTCTCCGCGAGTCTGGAGCAGTACTTTGCCAGCCCCTTCCTTCCGCTTGAGCTCAGCTCGGCCAGCTTCCAGGAGTACATGCGGGACGAGAACCTGGCCCTCCTCGTCCTCTACTTCACCGGACTCTGCACCAAGTGCAGCGACCTCGTCAATCTGTGGAAGTCCGCCGCCGCCAAGACCACCCCCGAGCTCGCCGGGGGCTCCAAGTTCCGGGTCGTCCTTGCTCTTTTCGACCTGGAGTCCAACGACGACCCCGCGGACATGGACATCAGGGAAATCCCCGTCGTTCACTTCTTCCCCTTCGGAGGAAACAAGCCCCAGAGGGTGACCAAGTACTCCTACGAGCTCAGTCTCGACGGAGTCTCCACCTTCATCGGTGACCAGATCGCCCAGGCCTCCGAGGAGCAGCCCGGCCAGGACGCCTCGAGCGCCAAGCCCGCACAGGAAGCCGTGCGGGAGGCCGTGCAGGAGATCGTCAGAGACGAGCTCTGAGGCACCCGCTGGGGCCGGCACGTCCGCAGATGTTCCCGCTCCCCTAATGCTTATTTCTCCTCTGTCTCTCTCTGTCCCTCGTCTTGCCTCTCCCTCCCTCCGTCCCTCGTCTTGCCTCTGTCTCCCTCCGTCCCTCGCCTTGCCTCTCCCTCTCCTGCCTCCCGGGCGCTCTACGTCAGGACGAACTTGGCGAAGATCGAGACCGCGATGGGGGTGAATATGTACAGGCTGAATCCGGAGAACTTCTCGGTGACGTCGAAGCCGCAGATCTTCAGAACCGGAGGAGTTGAGTTTATAACGAGCAGCACCTTCTCGATGACTATGTAGATCCCCGCCCCGGGGGGAGTTCTGTGGAGGATGTTCTGCAGCCACGAGTAAGTTCTCACGGAGGAGCGGTTGACTTGGTAGAGGAGGCGGATGATCCCGGAGAAGAAGAGGAACATGACGACGCTCAGAGTCAGGAAGATGATCTCGCAGTTCGAGTAGGAGTTCGCGAAGCTCGTCAGCTCCGAGGAGCCTCCCGCGAGGCCCTGGCCTCCTCCGCCCGCGCCCCCCGAGCTCCCCTCCAGCTGGCTCATGGAGTAGTAGGGAATCCCGAGAAGCAGCGAGAGCGTGGAAGAGTCCAGTCCGGGAGAGGGCGAAAAGGGCCTCCCCGGAGTCCTGCCGAGGGAGCTCCCCGCGAAGAGCTTTCTCGGGCCCTCGGCGGCTCCGCCGCCGCCTCCGTCGCCGCCTCCGTCGCTCAGGAACCTGCTGTTCAGCTCCGGAACCAGCGCGTAGTCCGAGGAGTAGTGGCTCGCCTCCGCCGCGTCGCCCGGCTGCGAGCCCAGCAGCTCGTCGAAGTTCAGGGCGGCCTCCGCCGGCTGGTCGCTCGCGGTGATCGGCCCCCTCCCCCCCAAGTAGTGGTGGACAAAGCCGTCTCCCCCGAGCCCAAAGCTGCTACTCAGGTCCAGGTCCGCAGCGTAGCTCCCGATTCCGGGACTGGGCGTCTGGCCCGCGGACTCGAGTGCGCCTCCGAGGCCCCTCAACAGGGAGCTGGAGCTGAGGTTCTGCAGGGTGAAGATTCTGTTCCGCTTTCGGTATATGGAAAACAGCATGATCTTGCCGATGGTGAAGAAAATCAAGGCGTTGATGGAGACGGCCTTGTTCAAAAAGGTCTTCCAGAGCTTCGTGTTCTTGTAGAGTATGTGCTGGACCGCGCTCCTCCAGTAGCTCACGATTTGGATAAACTCCTGGACGTTTGAGTACTTGAACTGGGTGGGGATGTTCTGCACCAGAACTCCGCAGAGTCTTTTCCTCTGCTTGATGAAGAACAGGAGAACCATCAGTCCCTTCATGATCTCGAAGATCAAGTTCGAGAGCCAGAAGATGAATATGCACTCTATGAGGTACACGGTGGCCGGGGACTTGCTGTAGAGAAAGTACAGCGTGGAGTCCCTAACCAAGTAGGAGTTGCTCTTAAAGAGGGAAACCGAGATGTTGGAGGAAATCGCGATTATGCAGCTCGCGGCCTTGCAGATTGTGACGATGTTAAAGTACTCCTGGGGAGAGTTGTAGCTGACCTCGTCCACCAGGTGGTAGAGCGGCCTGTGGATCCTGTTGTTGGTCACGACGCTCCCGACGTTGGTCCGGATGTTGTCGCAGCTGAGGGTGTCCTCCGGGCTGGAAATGATCTTCTTGAACTTTCTCAGCCGGATCGGCTTCTTCTCTCGAAGAAAGGCCCGGAGACCCCCCAGGGCGCCCTCTCTGATGGACGAGCTGGGCCTCTTGCCCTTGAGGTTGGCCATCCGGTCCGCCTTGCTGTGCACGGTCGCCTCCTCGCTCCGTCCGGCCTGGAACACGCGCCCGTTCCTCCACGCACCCCTGCCTCTCCCGCCTCCCGGGCCCGGCCTCCACTGCTTCGCCTGTCCGGCCCTCGCCGAGAGGGGGTTCACCAGGCTGAAGAGCCTCTCCGAGTAGCGGCAGTTGCTGGAGTTGGAGTTGTCGAGCAGGGAAGAGTTCGAGAGGGTCTTGTCCGCCCCTCCTCCGCCCCCGTAGAAGTACAGCCGGGGGGGCGGCTGCCCCGTAGAGTCCCCCGTCATGAAGGAATAGAGGTCGTTTGGAAATCCCTCCTGGTTCGAAAGGCTCGAATTCATCGATAGGACCTCCGGGAGTCCAGTGGGGCTCCCCGCCCGTCTCTTGCCGTCCGCCGCCGCCGCGGCTCCGTCCCCCGCGCTGCACCTGAGCCTCCTCACGATGAGGTCCTCTTCGTCGGAGTACGAGGACCACGAGCGGCTCGAGCCCGAGGCACTCCTCTGCTTCGGGTCCTTCTTGGACGTCGCGGACGACTGGGAAAGGGACGTGCAGAGCGGGGAGTAGGTCCTGGAGCCCATGTTCGAGGAGAACCCCACGGGGTTCCGCTTCGCATTGGCGGTGATAGACGACATATTCGAGAGCGAGGATTCGAGGTTGAAGGCGAATATCCCGTTGCTCGGGCAGTTGCTGCTGCGTCCCCCCTGCTCTCCAAGGCTCTGCTCGCTCTGAGTGCCCAGCTGGTCCCCGCCCATCTCAGCCCAGGGAGGGGGGGCCGGCGCCCCCTGAGTGTGCGCATGCAGCTCCGGTATGGGGCCCGGAAAGAGCCCGCGCATCCTGGACGCCCGAGCTTTGTGGAGAGCTTTGGCCTCTGCCGAGAAGCTCGGTCTCCAGGAGGAGAGGGGCCTGAAGCCACCCACCGAACCCGAATGGGAGTCCGAAGGACCGCACTCGCCTTGGCCAGCGAAGGCAGTGTCCTCGTGGACCGGGTCTCTGGAGTTAGCAGCGCAGTTCAGGAGCCTCGAGTAAATGTTTCTCAGATTCCGGCGGTTCTTGGCGGTCTTCTTGTAGTAGTAATAGTTGTAGAGGTAGTAGTCCTTGGAGAACCCGCAGAAGTACTTGGAGCAGTAGCTAGAGACGAAGTCGTAGGTGTAGAAGATGCGGACCCCGGCGGACAGGGTGGCGGTGAAGATGGCGCCGGCCAGGAACCAGATGTACTCGTACTCGCTGATGAGGAGGAGGATCGTGAAGAGGTAGATCAGCGACACAATCTGCAGGAAGAAGAAGAAGTAGTTGGTGACCGACTGGAGGTTCGTGTTCTTGGAGGGGTTTACGCGAGTGAAGTAGTTGATGGGGGCGTTGATGAGCTCGCTCTTGGTGTTGTGGGTCTCGGCCAGCCTCTCCTTGCCGATGCAGTTCTTGGGGGAGTTCTCCTTGTAGACGTACCAGGGAGACGTGAAAAGCAGAGAGAGGGTCAGGAGGAGAGAGCTCAGGACCCTTCTGGAGCCGCTGGTGGGGAACACCTCCGCGAAGTCGCGGAGCTTGAAGACGGAGTTGGGGAAGGTGTTCAGAAGGGCCCTCCTGAAGTACTTAAGGAGTCTCTTGGTGGCGCGTCTGATCCTGGACCTGGAGCTCGCCCTGGAAGAGCGAGGAGAGTCCTCGGGCCTGGGGTTCTTTTTGCTGCCGTCCCCGCTCTTTTCCTTGCTCTTGCCTTTTTTTCTTCTTCTGATCTTGTTTATCTTTCCCTTGCTCCAGCCGTTGATCATGTCCTTGATGTACAGGACTTTGAGGTAGGAGACCGCTATCCAGAGAAGCAGATACAGGAAGGAGGTCAAGACGATGAGGGAGGAGATCCAGACGGTGGACGGGATGATGTGGTGGTGGGGGCTCCCATTGAGCAGGGAGATTATGGTGGCTTTCTTGGCGAGGAGCTGCTCAAAGGTCGTAAAGGAGCTGGAGAAGTCGCAGTTGGAGTGCTTCTGGATCATCGAGAAGAGCTCGCTTCTCTCGATCGCGGGGCCCAGCTGCGAAAAGGTGGCCTCCGGGGGGATGCTGGGCAAGTAGCCGAGGTGGATCTTCTGGTAGCCGGCGTTCAGGCTGGGAAAAAGCCAGTTCTCTTCGCGGCCCTGGCGCTGGAAGTCCAGAAGGAGTGTCGCGGTCGGGTCCAACTCGAGTTCGCTCTCGCCGCCGGGCATCATCGGGACCCACAGGATGTCCTCCATTAGGAGCAGGCTGCAGATGTTGGGAAGCTCGATCAGGCAGTTGCCCGGGTAGTTGTTTCTGCTCATCTTCTTGTCGATTTGATTGTACAGAGTGTTGATTCCGGGGTCTTCGCTAGGAGGAAGGCCCTCCGCCTCCTCCTGGCCAAAGTAGTCAAAGTCCTCGAGGATGCCCTGGATCTTCTCTTTGACCCTCCTGTTGCCGTCCCCCGGGGACGGCGAGTGGGAGTCGCTGGAGTAGTACCTCTTGTAGATGCTTTTTCGCAGGTTCTCGAGTCCGTCCTCCTCGAAGAAAAGCTCCGCCTCGCTGTTTTTGGGGTAGCTGCAAGTGGAGTTCTGCAGGATTCGGATGATGTACGCGAAGCTGGAGGAGCGGACGAACTTGGTCATTTCCGGAGAAAGGAGCTGCTTGAGCAGAGCGAAGGCCCCAGAGAGCGACTCGGGGCCCCGGGGACTTTCTTCCTCTCTAAAGGTTCTGGAGGGATTCTGGTCGCCCTGGATGGTGCCGTTAAAGAACTTGCTTTTTTGGGAAAAGATTGTGTCGAAATTGCTGAATATTGTTTCAAAGTCGCTGTATATTTCCGGGTGAGAGGCGAGACTCTCCTCTTCGAAATACCCCTTTCTCATCTCGTCCTTGATACGACTCATGCGCTCCTCGAACTCTTCGTCCTCGTCGAACTCGGAGCGCTGCTCGGGGGAGTGCGAGCCCTCATTGAGCTCGAAGTGGTACTGCAGGAAGAGATCTTTTCTGATCTCGGGGTTCTTATTGGAGGAGTTCTTCAAGACCTCCCCGTCAGTGGGACGCTCCAGCCCCGAGTCCCTGCTTTCATTTATGTACTGGAATATCTTACTCTGCTCGATGTTGCCTATCTTTTCCAAGTTATCCATTTCCAGTTCGCTAGGCTCTAGCTCCGAGACTGACTTGGGGCCCTGCTTGATGCCCTTGATCCCGTCCGATAGGACGATGTGTCTGGCCAAAAGTGTGATGGGGATCCTCATCAGGTCGTCAAGATTAGGGAACTCCGGAGGAATGGACCCGAGGAGCCTGGAGGCCACCTTCAGGCTGGTGGAGGAGGAGAAGTTAAACTTCGAGAGCACCTCCGAGAGAGTCTGGACCCTACCCATCAGAATGTTGTGGATGACGTTGTCTTTGCCTATGATGGCTGCGGTGATCAGAGCGTGCTGGAGCGCGTGGATGCACCAGAAGCTCTGCAAAACGGCCTCTCGCATGACGGACTGCAGAACCACTTTGGAGATGAAGTTTTTGTCTTGCAGGAGCAGCATAGAGAGGACGGAAACCACGTTGTCGTATTCCGGAGTGCCTATACTCGGGATTGAACGCGGCACCGGGATAGAGACTCTCTGTATTGGCTTACAAAAGCATCTGACAATAAGGGAGTTTACTTGGTAGTCGATTGCAGGGGACGAAAGGTACTCGAAGATTTTCTGCTCTCCCGAAAAGCCGCCGCTGGGGCCCATTGCCAGCTCGTACCAGAGAGTTGCGTTCGTCCTGGGATTCTTGAACATGAGCATTTCCTGCAGGATCTGAAGCTTGCCAGCCTTGGTTCCAGTGGACCTGGAGCCCTCCTGGAGACCCCCTGTCTCCTGGGGAGGAGAAGAACTGTTGTCAGTATTGTAGATAATGTGTCCAATCGGGAGGTCCCCGTAGATATCCGACTCGTGGATGTCGCAAAGCTCGAACTCGAGGATCCCGCTCTTGGTCTGAATGCCGTAGAAGTTCAGCATGATTCGAATCAGCTCCTCGTCCCCAAGGTGCGTGATCCACCAAAGGAGGTTCCGACCTTCGGAGTCCCTGACTATACAAATGTCCTTGTTCAGAGTCTTGATTTCAGGGGCCAGGAGTGAAAGGATGACCTTCTTGCTGAAACCGGTTTTGATCGCCGTAATGATGCGAAGCACCTTGTCCTTAGCACTGGACAGCTTTCTATTAATCTCGCTGAGAGACGAGTTCTGGGTGACTCTTTCCTCGCTCGAGACGAATTCGTCTTCCACGTTGTTTCTGGAGATGTACTTGGAGAAGGAGGTGTGCCGGGTCAACTTATCGAGGAGCTTCTTGTTCCCGGAATCAATGAGAAATGAAATGGCGTCCTTTCCGTCGTGGGTAATGTCTGTGATGGACGCCCCGTAATCCAGCAGCAGCTCCAGGAACTCCTCCGTGGAGGTGGACATTCCACTTTTCAGCAGGTAGTACAGCGGAGTGAGCCCATTCCTGTCAGGGATGTTCGGGTTGGACCCGCACTGTAGTAGGAAGTGCGTGATTTTCAGGTTTCGCGAAATAACGCTATGGAATATCGGAGTCAGATCTCTGTTATCGGAGCTGTCAATATTCGCTCCGCTCAGAAGTAGCAGAGCCACTAGAGGGAGGTTGCTCCTTTGAATAGCATTTATGAGCGGAGTTACGCCGTTGGAGCCCATTTTATTCACGTCTGCCCCGTGTTCGATAAGGTGGAGCGAAATTGTGTAGGAAATGTACCCATTTTGTCTGGATGAAATTAAGAGGGAGGTCTCACCCGAGGCCGGGGACACCAAGTTCAGAATATCCGGGCAGACCTTGAGTAGCATGTCTGAAATCCCCTCTAGGTCTTGGAGACGAATGCGCTCGTGGAACTCGTCTAAAAGCTCCAGGCATTTTTCCGATTCCAGGTAGCTTTCGCTGTCACACACACACTCAACAGTATCCTTTGGTGCCTTTACTGAAGCCTCCGAAATGCTGTTTAAGGGACATCCAATTGGAAAGATTCTCTTGCTTTCAGTTGGTTTTGAGGCCAACGCCAAAAACACCAAAAGAAATACGTGGAAAACATTCATATTTATTGTCCCTGGAGCATGGAAAGTGTGTCTTTCTAACTCTTTTTCGGACTCTCCGTGGCGTCGAAAAACGAGACCCCTATACCTTGGGAGCCTCTGGGCCTTCTGAGTAACTTAATCAACTTTTAAATGAGAAGTAATTTCAATGGCCTAACCTCCATTTCAAAAAAAAGAAAGGAAGACTAAGAAAGCTCTTTTCTTTCTCAAATAGGCTTTTCCGGCCTTTTTTCTTTTTACCCTCCTATTATTTTTTTGATTTTTACTTTAAACACGCACTTGAATTTCCGCTCCGCCCCTCACGTCGGCACCACAAGTTGGCAATTTCGGCAATTTACCAGGGGAAACTACCCACGCCCCAGTCAGTTTTGACATTTGAATTTTACTTTTTAAATCCGCATTTCCAAGATTTTCTGGAGCATTCTAAAAATAAATAGTGTACCTCTTTAATACGGCTTTTTTTGTCCACTTAAAAACGCATGCACATTTTTTTCAAGGGAAGAAACTAGTAAATACCGGTACGGGAATTTGTGACAAGTATTTTTGCATGTGTACGATAAAATTAATAATGCATTTGTTTATTTGTTAATGGCAAAGAACAGAGATGAGAAGAGACGGAGGAAGGGGAATACGGAAATGAGAGTCAGCTGTCCCACTGGAAGTGGTCAGCAATGGTAAGAAAAACCTCGACGATGAGTTCGTCTGGGTTGTTGGATGTCGAAGGTTTGTGAGTCCCGGGAGCTGATGGAGTATCTTTGGAAGTCTTTTTGATTTGAGTTGAAGAATCTGAAAGTCTCTTTGGCTTGCTAGCTGAGGAGGATGCTTTGGAGTCATTGGAGGCTTTTTCGCGAGATCCAGATGATTCTCCGCTCTTTCGGGGCTCTTCGTTGCTTCGTTTCTTGGCATTGGTGGAACTTCCCCAGGAAGCGTAGAGTTGGTGCCAAATTCGATGTCTGAGTATTGTACCCGTGTTTACTAGATACTCTATTCTGGAAAGCCTAAAGACACCATTTCCTTTTTCAGACATCATTTTGATCGACTTAAGGAATTCAAAAAGGTAAAGTGCAAGCCTGTGTCTGGTTAGTTGCCTATTTCCTCTGATAAGTTCGTCATCCATTACTTCTAAATACATGAAATACTGTCTGACAAACTTGACAATATCAATTTCATCGAAGAAGACCTTCGATTGGCCCTTGATTTCTAGATTCACATCGCAAGTATGGGGTTGTGGATGAAAATGATTACAAAAAACTATGTGTTCTGGTAAGAGCTTGTCCAAAGTGACCACCAGGTGGGATTTCATTTGGTCCACGGAAACGGGCAAAATCATATGATTATGTTTCAAAGCAGCCACAATAGGGCCATACTTTACTCTATTCAGGGGCAAAACCCTTCCTGCCTCCAGAAAGAAAAACCTCATTGCAGCAAACCAAAAATCCATGGTTAATCTAGTCAGTGGGACATTGAAGAAGTAACAACTTTTTAAAGAATGCCTAATGTAGCCATCACAATAACGGTTTAGAACCTTGCACACTAGTCTCAGCTCTAGCAGGTACTTGTCTTCAACAAAATCCAGAAAATTCTTTTTTGCCTTTAAGTTCAGCTTTGAAAATATTTCCAACAGGTTTACTTTTAATACAGTAACTTCCCTTTTACTAGGCACGCATTTAGTTCCATTACTTTTAGGCTCCTCTAGTTTCTTTTCTGAAGAATTCTGCTGTTTATTTTCTGTACTTTTTTCTTCATTGTCACTTGAACTTCTACTTGAGTTTTCGTGGCTATTATTCGAGCTTAACTTCCCGTCCTCACTTTCACTGTTTTCACTTTGGTTTTCCTCCTCACCATTCAACAAAGAGTTCCAATTTACTAAAAACTCAGATCTTCGTCTCATTTTAGCTTCATTTGCCGAAATCGGCTTCTTGCAAATTCATTTAGAAGTTTTCTCTTTTAGACGCATTGTGTGAGCACACGGGAACCATTAGTGACAAAAAAAAAATAAAAATCAAAATAAAAACTTGTACTAAGTTTTAATTCGCAAATATATTTGTTCTAAAATTCCTCCCCATTCTCATCAGTTTCTAGATCACTGATTTCAGCCCCATCCTCATCTAAAATGTAAGACTGCATCTTGCAGCTATCCAATGAGGTCTTCTTTATATTCATTATCTGTAAATTCAGTTTTTAATTAGTGGCATTCCCAAAAAAAAAAAGAGCTCTTTTCTCGATACCTACCTTTTCGACCAAAGAAAAGTCACCTTTAGAACACGTTTCGTACAACTCACAAATTAGCTCCGCTACCTCCAAATCGCTCTCATCCTCTACTATTGCGGAGAACCTAGATTCCATGACCTCCATCAAAAAGTTGGCCAAATCTATCGAATTGACTTTTTTCCCTAAAATATATTAAAGAACCTGTCTCATTAGTTCTCTCTAAGCAGGACAAAAGTTGCTCGAAAATAGAAAGCTTACCTGACTGAAAAAGCATTATTACTTCTTGAATTAGTTCATCTTTCTTCTTTGAAGCAAACCTGCCAGACCACCCCCCTTCCACCGATAAATTCAAGAGAGTCCTAAGAAAAGTAGTGATAGTCCAGCGCCAGCAGAAACTGTAGCTACTTACCACGTAGAAAAAACTTGGTTAACTCCTTGTACAAAAACCTGGAACTTCTGGGAATCCATGTGAAAGAATTTAATGAAAAAAAGACCCACAAACTCAGCGTAAATCCTCGGAGGAAAGAACCTTCTTTTATTGAACCAAACAAAAAAGCTAAAAATCACTACTAAAAAAAAAACAAACCTGCTTTTTCTCTTGTTCTCACCGGACCCGAATATATCTACTTTCAAGTCTGACAGGTGGCGCCTCTTTTCCACTACCGTGTGTCGACATTTGCAAATTATTACATGTAATGCAAAATTCATGCAATTATGTGGACAGAATTATAAAGATAACTGTTCATTTATGACCTGTAGAAATTTTGGTCTTGAAATTTTAGTTTTCGAGATAATTGGAAATCGAGAAAATTTCTGGTTCGGAGTTGTAGCAGGTAAACTTCCCAATATTGGAGATTTGTTCGAGTAAGGTGGAAGTTGATGTTTCGGAAGAACTTGTGTTTAAATTAGTTGAACTGAGTTTGTGATAAGTAAAGTGGTCAATTTTGTTTTCAATAGCATACGTGAAGTTTAGGACCGAGTTATAATTGGACTTGATAATGGAGCACATTCTTAAAGAGTTGTAGAGAGCCTGTACCCGTTTGATACTGGAAAATTGGGCGTCCTTACTGGAGTTATAATGATTAATAGCGGAATATTCGTCATTGATCCACTTAATTGTTCTTTCCAGATCGGAAAAGTGCTCACAGTAGTATTGTGAAATACAGCCCTTCAACTCAATTGCAAGATTTCTGATTCTGTTGCACAAGTCATTGATGACGATAAATCTGCTTGACTGGAGCGTCTTCTCCGAAATTTGGTTGCAGAGCAGGCCGTCCGAGAGGTGTAGCTCCAAAGTTTCGATTAGATGAGTAATGGTATCAACCGACCTTTGGATAAGTTTTGAGAGGGCTCTCCATTCTTTGCCCATTTTGAAGGCTATTTCAATATATGTTTCCTTCATTAAGGCCAAATGTGTTTAATGCCTTTAATCCAAGAAATGCGTACCAACCCCCTGTCCTTTAAAGAGATCTCTAAAACTGTGATATCAGGAGACCTGTAATATTGATTAGTGATCATGAATTAGAGGCTCTCTGAGTAGATAAATTCAAGTTTCCGCTAATAAAGAGGGGAAACTATTAGGATAGTGAAGGTGAGAAAGAGAGTGGAGAGGTGGGCATGAAGAAAGAAAAGGCCGAACAGTTCACACCAGAAGAAAGTGGCTCCCCTTCGTCTCTCTTTCACAGCTTGGGGTTGAAATAGCAATTCCAAGTTTTAGATAAAGCGATTCGACTTTTTGATAATTATGAAGTTCCCTGAGAACTGGAAAAATAGCCTAAAGTCAGGAAGTTCAAGGTATTGCTCACTATAAGGTTTAATGAAATTCGATTGGTTCTATATTACCTCCTACAAAAATATATGCCCAGTATTTCGTCACATACCCTATTTTGTTCATTCTTACATAAATGTTTAGAGCATTTTGTATCTATATATTTTTATTTCTTAATTTTTATTAGCAAGTTAAATAGCGACCCGGAAGGATACAAGACGTAATTGCCTAACACACTGTTGACACGCAGTCTTTAAAAAAAACTGTAGAGATCTTTAAATGGTAAAAGGTGAGGGACAAAAAGGTCAGGAAAAAAGGAGAATTCGAAGGCTAATGGGAAATAGAAGTGGGATCGAGCTTTGAAGGTTAACAACTGTAGAATTAATTCAATCGCAACTCCAAAGAGAGGCGTTCGGCCTAAAACAGAAATTAAAGGAGTGACCAGTTAAAATAATTAGAGATGACGACAGTCGGAGAGGCGGTGAGAAATAGTTGGATGCACATATTTTCCTTCGATAGCGCGATTCCAAGAAGCAATCAGAGAGAAACCATAGGGGAGGTGCTGAAGGAGATAAATCGCATTAAAGATGAAATGCAAACTTTGCATCTTCGATTCTCTGACATTGAACAGGGAAAACTAGATTTTATGTCAATTGAGAATGTGGAAGGCCAGTTTGAAAAGCTAAAGCAACAGCTCCAACTCCACACGCTTTTAATTAGTGAGCTGAGAAAGTACCATACTGAGATAGAGGAGTTGAAGCACAAGGAAGAGTATCGTGCTCAGGAGGAAAGAGAATTGAAGAGTGAGCTTAGAAAACTGAAAAGTGACTTCCACCTGTTGTCAGAAACTGTGAATAATAGAAACTCGTTCCAGAACTCGAATATTCCGAGTATCATTTCAAAGCTTGAAAGTCTACAGATTGAATTTGACTCTTTTAACAACCGCTTAGCAAAAAGCGAAAAGACTAAGTCGGAGGTGGAGTCCCTGAAGAGGGATGTTGAGAACCTTTCTATTATGAAAAAGAATTACGATGACCAGAGCTACATTATCAAACAAATGAAAGAAGAAATGCGTTCCATTCAGACAGTGGTTCACGAAGACATTCCTCAACTAAAGAATGAGATCCAGAGAAAGATGAACAAGACTATCCAAGCAACTAATGAACTCAAGGAGAACTTTGGGGAGTTAAAAGACCAGTTTAGGCTGATTTCAGAGGAAAGGAGGCACGATCACAATGCAATAACCCAATTGGCGACTCAAGCGGAACAGTTGAGAATCCAGATACAAACGATTAGAATGAGCCAAAAGGACAACTCTTCGAGCAAAATGAGGCAGGAGGAGTTGGTCAACCAGTGTGTGAAAAATATCGCAAAATTGGCGGAGAGCGTAAATAATCTACAAGAAAAGATTTCAAACCACTTAATTGGTTTGTCAATGGCAAAATCTACCAATAGTGGTTATTCTGTAGTTGCCTCCAAAAGTAACTCTCACCTTAAGACCCCAGTGGTCATTAGCAAAACCATTCCTAAGGGAAGTTACTATGAAATGACAACAAACGTGGGGACAGAGAACAAGAGAATTTCAAGTAAATCCAGGAACTCTCCAAGCCACCAAAAATCCTCTTCAAATCATCACTTTTCCTTGCCTGACACTCCTTCAACTCAGGCTCCTCCAATACTGTCTTCAAATTCCACGGGGGGTAGACTTGGCACTTTTTTTGGAGTTAGAGAGCTCAGTGGAGTTATAAGTACAAACAGTTTAGTTTCAAGTAATTGTATTGACAGTGCAAATAATAGTAGACCAACCACAAATAACACGTGCGACCAGGATGAGGTTATTGCATCTTCAAGCGTCGATGAAGAGAGCGTGGTTTCGAGAGAAACCTCTGGGGAAGATTTTGTGGGGTCTAGGAATTTGAAGCGGCCATCTTCTAATTTCTTGGAAATCAAGAGTAGTGTCAACTCTTCAGAAGAAACCAACTTTACTTCTTCTAATGAGAACTTTTTAATCGCCAACTCCTTGAATACGAAGGCCGACCTGGTGATCATGTCAACTTTAACTGAGTCAAATTCCAAACTTTCATCCAATGTGACCACACCAAAGTTATCTGGGAATCAATCAAAAATCGCAAGTAATAATGGAAATCGCGTCTCTGACTTTCTAGGCCAGTTTTAATAATCAAGGCCGACAGAAAGAAAGAAACCAAAATTCCCCGAGAATTCCAAAATTTAAATCTTTTTGGATCTAATACAGCCGTGTCCTGTTTAGTTAACGACTAAAATCCACATCTACTGGAGAGATGAAAGGAAAAAGCACAAATAATACGTATTTTCATCTCTTCCAAGCCACAAGTTGGAAAACCTGTGTATAATTAAATTAATTGAAATTCATTCCGAGTTATTGAATAGAAGAGGAAAAAGGCCAAGCGTAAAAACCAAGCATTTTCCCTACTGAGTCTCGAATTGTGGAAAGAAGGTGTCTAATTAAAGATATCTAAATTTTGCTTTAAGACCATTTGTCATCTTGACGCTCGCTGGGATAAAATAGTAATAAAATCTGTGCATAAAGAGTTGCTCGAAAAAGAAAAAAATGCTTTCAGCTATTTAACCTTGCCAATAACTTTATAAGAGTTTCATTTGGCCAGTTTACCAAAAATAGATGATCACAAAGGCTTCAAACATAAGTGAAAGTCAAAAGGAGAGCTGGATTTGGCCACTCACCGGAAAAATCGGATAGTTTATTGCATTGAGAGTTAAGAGCCACTTATTCTGCACGCGCAGTTACATACCCAGAATTCACTGCTCTCCAAAATCAAATGAGCCATTCTAGAACTGGTCAGCACATTCATTCAGTAACTCAGCTTTGATGTAATTTCCTTTCAATGCGTGATTTTGAGGGAGTTCGAGTTTGAAGTAGAGCTGGGCATTTGGGACAAATCCAGCCTTTAAGAGAGAAAGACCTTTGTCTGGAGTAATTTTTGAGACGGGAGGAGACTGATAAATGAACCAGTTCATGGAAGAAATGTTGGGATTGATGCATTCCCTGACGGTTTGGACGAGATCATGGGTTGTGTGACTTGGTTTAAACTGGAGCTGAAGTATATACTTGTCTGGGAATACCACTCTAATAGAAGCATGTGAGTGAATTTTTCTCTTCAAGAGAGACTTAAGATACTCGCTAGCTCTACTTTTAAAGACCGGGGCCTTTCCAATAATGGAATCTTTTATTCTTTGCATTTCAAGGGTGTCCAGGTGCGGGAAATCGTCATTTTCTTCAAATTCTTCTTCATTGGAAGATTGCCCCTGGTTTTGATGCAAATTGTTGATTTCTCTAATCATATTGTCCAGTTTCTGGACTTTTGAAGAGTGGAAGACAAAAGGTTTGGAACAGAAATCGGTCTCTAGCCTCTGGGAATGATTTGGATCCTGAATCCCATTTTCCATGTTTCTTTCCACGTTTTTGATTTCCGCCTCCATTTGTCGTCTTTCCTCTATCGCAGACTTCATCAACTTCAGGGAAGCATCATTTTTGGAGTTGGCTGAAGTTGATGAGATGCTCGACATGTATGGATTGAAATGGGTGAGCTTGACTGAGCCTCGGTTAGACGTGCCGTCTGTTGGCAAACTGTCAATGGATACGAGACTTGGAGCATCCAAGTTGTGATTGCTACAAAAAGTGGCAAGGAGGTGATGGCAATCAGTCAGACGAGAAATATATGCAATGGGAAGTTCAATATATTCCTCTTCAGGCTGGAGGTTCTCGAGACTTGCGGAAATTTGGCCAGCCCCTAATTTTACCTGAACAAATCCGACTGACTTTAGCACATTTAAGGCTTCAGGAAAGCTTCCGATTGTAGACGAAAACTTTGGATTTTTCATTTTAATCCTTCTAATTTTACCCTTCTTTGGTTCTTTAATAATTGAATCAATGATTTTGAAAAGGACCTCCGTCACGTTCTTAAGTTTTTCCCTGTCTATATTTCCCAAGGATTCGACTGAGTTATACAAAGAGGGAGTGATTTCAAAATTTTCGGGGGTCAAGTACTCAAACTCCCACTCTTCTTGGTCACTTTTCCGGGACGAGGAGGCACATCCTCCCGGCGGGGTTCCCTCATCTGCAACAGAGGGCTCTTTCTCGGAGCGGATTTTGTCTCTTATCAGGGTGACTAGTCTGAGGGGAATGTTCATCGACTCCCACTGCTCATTTGTGATCCCTCTCAAAAGGTCGATCCGGTCGAACCAGTTCTTGTTCACAATGACGTCTACATATCTCCTCATTTCCTCATCCTTCCTCCCGATCTCCCTACCTATTGAAATTATTAGCTCTTCAACTTCATTTGAGCCCATTTAGAACCCGAGTTCAAAGGCAAGATTTCTGTTTTCAATTCTAGATTTAAAGGAAATGGACCCCGGGGGCTGCCCGCCGAATAGGGCTGCATTGAGTTTCTTGAAAGCTGATTCCAGCAGCTTTGAGAAAAAATCGGGGCGTAGTGACGGGCTTTAGAGGTTATTCGTCAGTGTGTGTCCTTCAAAAGTGCCAAGGATGTTCTTTCCCACGGCTTCTTTCTTCAACAAATCCCGGTTCCTTTAAATATTACCTACTTGACGCATGCAAATAAAACAATTGGAATCGGGCGGGAGTCACTGGCGCCATGTCTCGTATTTGAGACGCCTCGGCAACTATATATGAAAGTTGTAAGGCAATACTAATTGTAATAAGCTATGGACTAATTGAGAAAAGTACCGGTATTTTTACGCGATTAAATAGTAAAATAAGCAATTGAATGATTTAGATAAGTAAAAATTAATAAGGCGTCAAGGCATCGTGTTATACTTGGTTTTTTCTCCTCTTTTAAACTGCAATTATAAATTCAATTTAATCAGTACGGAGAATTTTGTCAGTGTAGAATTTAAAATATGGCCAAAGCACACGGTTCATTAGCTCGTGCAGGTAAAGTAAAGAATCAGACTCCCCGTGTAGAGAAGCAGGAGAAAAAGAAGGCCTTGACGGGAAGAGCAAAGAAGAGACAACAATATAACAGAAGATTTGTTAGTGTTGTTGCAGGACGCAGAAAGTGCAATCCTCAATCTTAAGCTTCAGGACGGGAATTTCTTATATGTTTTGGTGGTATATTAAAGTGGTTTTTGGTGTATTGGTTGCAAGTATATAAAAGGTGGCGAAGGGGCAGGTCTTAGGCGATCGATTTTCTCGCCGTAGTGGAGCTGGGAATAACAATCCTGTACCGTTAACTCCAACTAAGGTACATTTCTGCTCTTTGAGGTTTCGGTAACTCTGGAGGAATGTTATATTTAGTCGAAGATACTTTAAATACCCTTATCCATTCTGAATTGTACTTGGAAACTCGGCTCGATATGGTACTTCGAACTAAGTATATATATAGACTAGGAATCACTTGACCATTTTAGTATTAACATTCTTAATTATGGAAGATTCTTTCTCTTTAACTGTACAACTTCTATTTCTGCGCATCTTGGCTAACTCGCGGAGTGGTTTCTCTGGATGGGCGTTGCTTTCCAGTTCTACGGATATTTGCGATTTTTCCGGTAAGTCTGGAGTGGTTTTGAATGCTCTTAATGCGAATAGATTCTTTCACTTCGAGATGTGTAAGAACTGCCCACCTTTTTCCGGAGGTGAGGGAAGGGGCTCTTCATGATGCTTAATTCCAACCTCTGCTCTCTTTCACCCGTTCTTTCTCCAAAGACTTGGTGGGAGGAGTTTCTGGTAGAAGGCCGTTCTTTCACATTTCCGAGGCCAAAAACAAAGACGGAGCTCACGACTACTAAAGAGGGGGTTATCCGGGAATCGAACCCGGGACCTCATGTACCCGAAACATGAATCATACCACTAGACTAACAACCCTCGCGGGAACACTCGTGTAGCGGTAGTAGATATTACAATAGAGTTCTAAAGTGGCTATTTATTACCTAGTTCGGAGCACTTCTCTAAAGTAGACTTTAGGCAGTCTCGGAACAAATTACCAATTTTTCCGTTCTCAAGAATATCTATGCCTGCCTGAGTAGATCCTCCTGGAGTGGAAACCTTGGATTGAAGTGCCGAAGGGTCCAAGGACGCTTCAAATAGAAGCTTGGAGGTCCCATACATGGTTTCAAGAACGAGTTTTTTTGAGAGATCTCTCGGTATTCCAATGCTCACCGCCGATTCAATCATGTGATGTGCAATGTTAGAGAAGAATCCCGGTCCGCAGCCGCTGACAGTTGTGCAGTGCGAGAATATTTCTTCACCAATTTCATATACAGTTCCGCAGGAGCTTAGGATGTTCACGATTTCACTCGAACTAATGCACCCATTACCAGAGAAACTTGCAAATGGATTCTGGTGATAAAGCCACGAGCCTGAGCAGATTGAAAGTGTAAGGCTAGGCATAACCCGGATGCAGTGAATTTTATTCGATTGGAACTCTTTTAGAATGTCATTGATCGTTTTTCCAGCACATACCGAAATTAAAACCTTACTTCCAAGTGCTAGATCGTCGCCGATGTGGCCCTGGTTAATTTCTCTAAGAACTTGACTTAATAAGTGAGGCTTCACACACAAAAAAATTATATCGGATTTGGCTGCTAAATTGCAGATATTTTCTGAGACATTTATTCCAGCATGCGTTTCCAGAAGCGATTCCAAGCTTTGCTTGTTTGGGTCCACCGCAAAAATTTGGGCAGGAGTGCTTTTCCCAGATAAAATTAAGCCTGAAATGATTGCTTTTGCAATATTCCCACAGCCAACAAAGCCTGAAAATAGTTTTTTCTCGTTAAAATCGAGTCATTGAGGAGATAAGATCCACAAATAGTTGAAATCGGGTCCAATCCCCTCGATTTTACCTACCAATTTTCGTCTTCGTCATCTTCTACACTATTCTCTATCGCCCAAAGATTTTTTAGCTTCGGCTCTCATCTCAATGCCCATATTTCTCTTTTTTATATTGTTATATTTCATAATTGTCCCGCCCAAAAAAATTTGCCAGCGCATGCACTATGTCCACAATACTGCATGTAAGTACCGGTATTTTAAAAACTGTGTTTTAACGCGTGTTTAATATCATTAAAGTGTGAAGCAGACAGGGTTGGGGAAATGCATGCAAATAAAAATTATTAGTGGACGAAAAAACGAGAGTTTTTTATTTTTATGAAAAGAAAAGGAATGAACAGAAATCAAATATTGTGAATGAAGGTTTTAAGAAAAATTTGAGAGGAAGAAATAAGTTAAGTAGAAGCTAGAATGCATTGGAATATTAGAGCACAGAGCTGCAAAGTTGAAGGTTGAGAGTAAATAAAAGTTAAGTATTGGATTTAGACAAGTAAAAAACGTTAAAGTCAAGTTTATCAATAAAGATTCAATTGGAGATGTTCAAGGAAAAAAAGAGCTTTTTTGGCCTTGTAAACAATATTTATCTGTTTCTCTTTTTTGGATTTCTTTCGCTAAGTCTGCCGAAAATGTTGCTTAGCCAAGTAAGTAGTTCCGGGCCCAATACTTCAGGAGTCAACCAAGAGGTGGTACCATCAATTCTGGGAACGCCTCCGGTAGTGTTTGGGGAACTGAAAAACCCCCCTTTGAGTTTGGGAGAGTTCTGCGTGGGCGAAGAATGCGGCGTTTTTGCTGAGAAAAGTGGTCGTTCCCAAGAGAAACGGGGTGGCAGCGGCGACGGATTCGGAATGTCCAGGTTTATTTGCATTCTTCTCTCGGAAAGCACTGCTTCGAGGGAAAGGGAAGCTGAACTGCTTTTTGAGAGGTTGAACAGCTACTCTGAGAGCGTTGAGTTGCCTATTTCCTTTGTGGAGTTTTACGACAAACTTGGAGCTTTTGTAATAGACATCAAGTACGGCGACAGTGACAATCAAGATTGGACTCTGGCTCCGCTGGTTGAGAGCTTGAAGTTGATCAGGAGGGTGGACATATTAAATAAGGCAGACTGCACGAGGGATTCCCTGTTAAGCGAAAAGTCCGTTTTTTCAAGCGCTGCAAGCAGAAAGACGGACAAACAAAAAAACGACGTTTGGAGTTGGAATAGTCTGCCAAACGCCTCAAGAGGTAGCCGGATTTTGAAGCTGGATGAAGACCAAAAAAACAGCAATGCCAGCGCTGGCGTTGGCTCCGGTAATAGAGAGTATTTGCTGGATGAGGCAAAGCTATATAGAGAGCTGGATGGTTATTTCCTGAAAAAATTCAGCGAGGCTTCGAACTTATTGGGCAGATTCAATCTATTCTCTTCTCCAGGCGGAGAAAAAAGGTCTCCCCTTTTTAATGCCTTGAGTTTCCTTTCGAGCTTTTCGTCTGGCGATGGTAAAGGAAGTCCTTCCGTCCTCCCTGGAGCTGAAGTCGAAGACCCCATTTTTGGAAGAATGGAGCCCAGAGAGGACACCTCCAAGTTAACCATTTCTCCCTTGTATTTGCTCGGCATGAGTCTAAAGGGCAAGAACATTACTGAAATGTCTCAAGGCTTCAAAAACCAAACCTCTCCGATTGTCCCCGTGGACATGTCCAAAGAGGACATTAGTCTAGACAAAGACCTTGCGATGAACATCGCGACTGTAGTCTTCAAGGGCATGAGCGATTCCTCCTCCAAACTTCCTCCTCCCTTTGGTAATCCAGTCGCGAAAAACGAACAAAAGCCATCTAATAGCTTCAATGGCGGAGATTTTAATGGCCACAACAATGCTCCGTCAATCTCTAGTTGGAGCTACAAGCCGATCCCTCAGGGCAGTGGCATGATCCTCGGGGGCTTTGAGAATAACCAGTCCATTCCGCGGGCCCTCCCCGACGCCAGAAGTGCTGCCGGCAGCGGTAGCAGCCCCGTCCATCCCCCGTTTGAAAGCTCAATGGTGGGATTCAACAGTGCGGGTCAAACCGCCTCTGGAACCTCCAGCAAGACCGAGGCGCACTCTCAGTCGGGATCTGGATTGGCCCCCAGCATCTTTGGGTCCGTGGATAACTGGGGAAGGCAGGGCTCCCAGCCCCTGTCGCCGAGTCTGAGTTCCTCCCTCCCTCCTTCCCCACACTCGACGGCGGCTGCACTCAAGGCAAGTAGCCTGACTGGAAAGCCTGCTTCGGAATTGAAGGTCCCGAATAGCAGTTCCCCCACCACGACCGAGTGGATGAGAAAAACTATTTCGAAGCAAAATGAAGTCAGCTTGAAGCAGCCGTCTTTTGGAGGAAATGGGGACCACCAAGACGTCCCAAAGGTTGGAGGAGGCCTCATGAGCAACTTTTCTTCCCCCGGACCTGGCGGAAATTACTTTAATTCTCCCTTGACTCAGCTCTCGAGGCTTTCGAACGGCCAGCTCGGAAATTACAATCCCCAGGGTTACGGGAGCGCAATGGGAGGCACCACCTTCGTCCGCATGAATGGAAGCGTATTCGACGATCCAAGCGACATCACGTCTTTTCACCCGGAAGACTTTGTCAACAGGCTTCCGGAGGAAGTGCAGAAAAACATGACTCAAGGCCAGAGAGACAAAATCAACTTGATCAACGCCTTCATTGGCACGGGCTTCGACACGATTTTACAGATGAACGGCATCGACTCTCCCTCCAGACGCGGAGGCGCCCTCGGCGTCCCCGGAGCCGACCACTCCAGAGCCGCTCCCTCCTCCTCCAGGAGGAGGATGTTCGAGGCAAGTCCCGGAGGCGAGACTGCGAAGAGCTCGGGAGGTCCCTCCAACTCCGGCGGACTCTCGGAAAGCGAAAGGGAGTTCGACATTTACTCCAAGCTCCTCAGCAACATCGACACGAACCAGGGGCAGGACACCGCGATGGCTTATGTGACGGGCTGCGACTGCGACAGATTTCCCGAGGGAGTGGCCTGTCCGATGGTGCTTTCCGGAGAAGCGAATGTTGAGTGCATTGGATATAAGGTCTGGAACGGCGCGAGAAAAGGAGCTCCTTTGAGCGAGGTGGCTTCGGCCATTGACTCTGCGATCTCCTCCAAGGCGAGAAACATCATCTTGCCTCTCAAGTTCGATTCCAGGACAATAGAGGAAAACAGGGCGGCTCCGCGAATACTCAGGCAAATCATGAGGAGGGCCTCGAAGGAAAACGGCATTTTGTTTGCCCTGCCGACGGGGAACGACGGAGAGCAAGATCTGAACGGGAGCCTTGACTTTCCTTGTGACGATTTGACTGGAATGTACGCTTTTTGCGTCGGCTCCATTAACAACAAGAGCGGAATGCTCTCCAGCTTTTCCAATGTCCCTCGGCTAAACACCGCGATCTTCGCGAACGGGGAGGACGTGGAGTCCATTGGGATCAACCAGCAGAGACAGCTGTTTTCGGGGACAGGAATTGCTCTTGCGCAGTCCATCGGGGCCCTCAACATCATCCAGGGCATCACCAAAGACAAGACAAGCTCTTTTGACCAGCTTGCGATCCTCTACAGCAGCCCCAAGAAACTCCCTTCCCGGAACTTTCTTGAGCAGCTTTTCGCCAACTCCTATCCGATTACTCTTAGACAGCAGGCAAGTGGTCCTCTTAGCGGCTCCGTCGCGAGCGGCCCACCCCGGCGCTCGGAGGGAGACGAAAGCCCTTCAGAGGACGCCACGATGCGTGGAATGAAGGCCAACGACCCGAGCCACTTTGAGGGCCAGGCAAACGCGGCCCAGAGAGCCAAAGGCTCCTCCAGCATTTACACAATGGGCGACGACTTGGACGCAATCATGGCCAAAATCGAAAGGATAGAAAACGAAATGAACAGGTCCTCCCCTGGAGGGACCTTTAACGCCAATTCCCCGGGCAAAAGCTTCGTACCTCCGACCTCCAGCGACCCCCATTCTGAGGTAGGCGGTACCGGCCCCACAGGCGTCGTCACCCCAGACGCCTCCAGCGGAGAGGATGCCGGCGCTGCCGGGACTGGCGCTGTCCCGAGTGCCCCCACGCCCAGCGTCCCCATTGCCAGTACAGCCACCGCCGCAGACACCGTCCCCACCACCACCGCCCCCGTCGCCCTCCGCCGGCTCCTTTCCCTCCCGTTTTAGGGCCTCGTCCAAGCCGTCGCCGAGGCCGGCGGCGGCGGTGGCTGCGGTGGTGGGGACGGGGGTGGTGGTGGT